>DF358106.1:0-12419 GCA_000787875.1 Solanum virginianum | reverse complement strand
TACATCAAAACCCCTCATCAAATCCAACATTAGATCCAAGATTTGAAGCTCAAAACATGCTAAAACAACCATACCTTCATGAACTAAAATCATTGTGTAGTAAATTTCTCAATATACAACTCACATGTAAAATCAACTTTAAATCATGCATTATTAAGGAAAAGTGGGTTTAGGCACCATGGATGAAGGACCCAATGGTTCAACACCACATACCTTAGGTCTAGAGTTGCTTGGAATTGAGATTAGGAAGAATGGAGGCTTGGAAATGATCTCGGAATCCAATCTTGTTCTTGGGTTCCCTTGAAATTGAATTGGGGCTAGATGAAGGCTCTTAAAAGGATTTGAGAGTGTATTTGAGATAAGAGTAATGAGTTTTTAGCCTTTGGAATTGGGTTTAGGTCTTTTGGGAAGGTTAAGATGGCATTGGAAGTTCAAAAACATCATTAGAGTAATTAACATTTATGAAAATGCCATTAGTGAACGGATGGAAAATTTGGCAAAGTGTTACTCCAAGAAAGGTCCCACAGGTTGTGTGGTACTCAACGAGTCATGTGGAGTTCCACTGACAAGGTACTTAGTCCAAAAATTGATGTTGGAAATCGATTGGAACAAGACATCTCGTCATGACCACGGAGGACTCCACGGGTCGTGTGGAGCCTCACGACCAATATGGAGGCTCGTGGCACCATACTTGGTGTTGGAAAATGTTTTCCAGTCTCCATGACAAGGTTCATAGGTCATTCCCCATGCCACGGATCGTGGTGAGGGGCGTGGCACAACACTTAGCAAAAAAACTCCCCCAATTCCTAATAATCCTCTCTTGTACTGAACCCACGACCAGCCACACGGCCAGTGGCAAGCAACACGGCCTATGCCACTAGTAGTGCCCTATGACTTAGGCCAAAAATGGTCTTTTCCAACTCATGAATCTCATATGACCTGTAAAAGAAATCACTGCCCATATAGGTGCCCGTGGGGCTTCACTGTATGGGAGGGTCTTACAAAAATAGTCATAACTCGTACATCAGAACTTGAAATGAGGTTAAACTAAGTGCGTTGGAAAGCCTACTCAAAGGGATTTCATTTGACATATTGTGGACTATGCAATTCCAAATGTGCTAAGAGTTATTCTAGTTTAAAATTAACCCTTGCATGAACCATCACCTAAACTCAACTTTTAGGGAAGCCTTAAACTTGTTTAGGTACTAGGAGTCTCCCATGAACCTAATATACCCCCAAACTAACCAAATGAGGCTTGAAACATGGGTACATAAGAGCATAGTGTTACAAAGTGTTACAGTATGACAGTGGTACCTAATGCTAACAATGAATTGATCCCATTGAGACCAGTCACTGGATAGAGGGTGTGCATAGATTATAGAAAGTTCAATGCCTCGACAAAGAAGGATCACTTTTCTATGCCATTCATGGATCAGATGCTTAAAAGACTAGCAAGAAAGGGGTGGTACTGGTTTCTCGATGGGTATTTCGGCTATAATCAAATCTTCATCACTCTAGAGGATCAGGAGAAGATCATATTTACATGCCTTATGGCACCTTCGCATTTAGAAGGATGCCATTTAGATTCTGTAATGCCCCTGCAACATTTCAAAGATGCATGATGTACATCTTCTCAAACATGGTGGAGAGTACTATTGAAGTCTTCATGGAGGACTTTAGTATGGTTGGAAACTCATTTGAGGATTTCTTGGCATACACCTACATGACGTGTGACAAAGATCTTGTGTTAAACTGGGAAAAGTGTCATTTCATACTGAAAGAGGGTATTGTGTTGGGACACAGGAAATTTGGCAAAGGCATTGAGGTTGATAGAGCTAAAGTTGAGGTGATTGAGAAGCTTCCACCACCCATCTCAATAAAGGGTGTGAGGAGTTTTCTTAGGACATGCAGGATTCTATCAGAGATTCATAAAAGACTTCTCTAAAATTTCAGCCCCATTGTGCAAATTATTGGAAAAAGATGCTATGTTCATGTTTGATGATGTATGTATGCAAGCCTTTGAAGAGTTAAAGAAGAGGTTGATCTCAACACAAATTATTGTGGCTCCAGATCGGTCTAAGCCCTTCAAAATCTTGTGTGATGCAAGTGGGGTCACTCTAGGTGTGGTATTAGGATAGCATAAGGAGAAGATTTTACATCCCATTTATTATGCCAGGAAAGCCCTAAATATGGACCAGAAGAATTATACTATCACAGATCAAGAGTTACTCGCGTTGGTCTTCACATTCGAAAAGGTCAATTCATATCTGTTCAGAGCGAAAGTAGTAGTGCATACAAAACACTCAACACTTAAATATTTAATAGCTTAAAAGGATGTGAACCTATGGTTTATGAGATGTGTATTTCTCTTGCAAGAGTTCAACTTCGATGTCATTGATAGAAAAGGGATAGAGAATCAGGTTGCAGATCACCTATCCATATTGGATGATGGGGCAATGATGGACGATGGGGCAATGATGAAAGTTGGTGATGGATTGGAGATAAATGATTTCTTCCCTAATGAGATAGTGTTGGCTACATCACATGATCTGATACCTTGGTTTGCAGATTATGTAAATTACTTGATGAGTGATATCGTACCACCCAACTTAAACACACATCAACGCCAGAAGTTTGTACATGATGGGCGAATGTTCTTTTAGGATGACCCATACATTTCCATATATGTGCTAATGGGATTATTTATCGCTATGTTCCTGAGGTCAAAATGATGAGCATATTTGAGGCATGCCACTCTAGTATGCCTCGAGTTTACACCCTAGGCACGGCTGACACCCAGAACCATTTTTGGCCTCGAGGGAACCACTTGACCTGGCTACTATAGACAATGGAAAACTTAAAGGCTTAATATAATAAGCTAAGAATACTGAAATATCTGCATAAACTGAATAGAGAAAAATGTCTCAACAACAACTTAAAAGAAGGTCTGAAACTCTTCACACACAGTTGATAGAATCTCTAACTGGAATAATTTGAACAACTGCTGAAAATTAATACAAGAAAAAAGAAAACATAAATAAAGACTCCAAAGCCTCTGACCGGTAAGAGGCCGCGCCAATGGTTGGATGAATAACTAATCCTCAATGGAGCATTTGCTGAGAAACTCCGTCACCTATGTTTGCATCATAAAATAATGCAAGCCTAAAGGACTTCAGCACGTGGAATGTACGGTATGTTAAATGGCCAAAACGAAAACTCAGGGTAAGGTACTATTTTTTAGGTAACTGAATCATGTCTCAAAATAACATAGCATAAGTAATAAATGCAATACATACTGAAAATAAAACATATGCTGAAAGTCTATATATAGAAACTAGTTTGCTTTAACTTAGGGAATTTTTCTAACAGATAACCATCACTATGAGCTTTGTAATGATACGTTGTCTTGCCCATGCTGCCAGACCCATCCCATACTTTGTCAAGGTAGGGAAAAAAAACTAGGAGAGTGGATCCATCCCAAAACTGGGCCATCTCAGTGGCAATGAGGAGTTGTACTTTTTGTACAATCCTATCCTATGCTAGCTATGTAGTTCATGAGTTCAAATTATAATTACTCTCAGTCATATTGGTGCTCAATACGACTCCCGAAATAACTTTTATAATGCTCATAACTTAAAGAGTAATAGTTCCCAAAATGTCTCTTTGATCATTTGGGACTTATCCCAACTTAGCTTTTCTAAAACTTTTGTCAACTCATCTCTTCTCTGTGATTGAAAGTAGTATCATTACAAGTGTCTCAAAAACATTACTCTATTACTTAGGTATCTTGCAAATACAAATCTTTAAGTGCTTCTTAAATTTAACTCAAACTATGAACCTTGTACCTTTTCATGAAATAGATGTAGGGTTCTCATGAATACCACAATAACTGTAAATCTTGTCTCAATAGCTTACTTTAGTAATAAAATCAGTAAAGGTCATGATATGTATCAAGAAAAATGCATGAACAAGTATTTTGATTAAATTAGCTAGTAATGGAGGAAACCTTGATCTCAACTTGTAAATATCTTCTTGGATAGAATTTTTTTGTTATAGCTACTACAATAATAGTGGAACTATTTTTGGAGGGCCTTATATACTTGGGGAATTAGTTTCTTGGAAGAATTGAAGAAGATTCGTGAAAGCCTAGCTTTTGCCCCTTTGAAACTACGTTTTGAGTTCTTAGAGTATTTTGAAGTTAATGATATAAATACCCTTGTTTTAGGAGTTTAATTAGGTGAAAACTGACAAGTTAAGGTTTAAAAGGGTGAGAAAAGATGAATATACCAATCTTTAAAATTGCTGGTCAGGTCACCTCCGAGACCCTCTACGACCCGTATGGAACCTTTCAAAAAACTTTGGGCAAATTTTGGGGTCTCTGGAATTCTTTACGAGCCCCATTTTAAAATTTGTAGAGTGTTATATGAATCGTAGATGGGTCCATAAAGTCTAGGGATGAAAATTGAAGTTCTTTGACTTTTTCCATGAGTTCGCAATACGGGTAGTACTGCTTTACGACCTGTAAAGAGGTCTCGTATTACAACTCTGCACTTGCAGTCTTCAGTAAAACAACCATAACCTTTTGACTCGGGACTCCAAATTTCGTGAAATCAGTTGTGTTGGTAAGCTAATTCAAAGAGATTTCATTTGATAAATCATGGGATATCTAATTCTTTGTATATTGAGAGTTATGGTCATCTAAAGTTGACTCTTGCATAATCTAAGCTTAGAAACACATGATAGGAATGTTTTGAACTTGTCCAAGTACTAGAGGTCTCTTATGACCCTAATACATTTCCCACACATATGGGTGAGGCTTAAATATAGGTACTTATGAGGATAGAGTTATGGGGTGTCACAACCCCTTGGGATCATTCATCCTTGAATGAAGGTGAAACCGAGGAAATGTATGCATGCTTGCTACTCATGAACTAGTTTATCAACAAGAACTATCAAGATATCTTATTACTTATATTTATGGATGTATCTCAACTCAATGATAGGAATAAGGAATATTACCTTCATGCTTATCATTTGAATGCACTAATAGGTGTGGATATCTAGCTTTAATATCTACCTCAGCTTCCTAAGTGGCTTCCTTGGTCAACTAGTTTCCACAATACTTTAACAGAAGCAATCTCGTTGGTCCTCAATTTATGAACTTGACAATCTAGTATCTGAACAAGGAGCTCTTCATATGTCAAGCCATCTTTGACTCCACTACTCTCTAAAGGCACAACCAGTACAGGGTCTCCCAAACACTTCTTAAGCATAGAAATGTGGAATATTGGATGAATAACAACTAAATCTTGTGGCAATTCCAATTCATATACCACATTACCAATCCTCCTAATAATCTGGTATAGGCCAACATATCGAGGACTAAGTTTCCTCTTTTTCCCAAAACTCATAACTGCCTTCATCAATGAAACCTTTAGGTACACCCAATCACTTACCACAAATTCCAAATCTCTCCTTCTAATATCAGTATAAGATTTTTGTCGGCTTTGGTCTATCTTTAGTCTTTATTGAATAACTTTCACTTTCTCCATAGCCTGATGGACTAAGTCAGGTCCTATCAATCCTTCCTCACTAACTTCAAACCACCCAATAGGCGATCTACATCTCCTCCCATAAAGGGCCTCATATGGTGTCATTTGTATGCCAACTTGGAAACTATTATTATAGGAGAATTCAATCAAGGGTAAGTGATCATACCAGTAATCTTTAAAGTCTATAACACATGCTCTTTACATATCCTCAATGGTCTGTATGGTCCGTTTCGCTTGCCGTTTGTCTGAAGATGGAAGGCTGTACTAAGATTCACCTTTGTACCAAGCCCCTTCTGAAAGGACTTCCAAAGTTATGATGTGAATTGGGCTCCTGTCACGACCCAAGCCTAGGGCTTAGATGTGACACCGTGAATGAGGAACCCAAAGAAACCCCAAACAAGCCTCTAAACTTATCATTTTGCATCATCAGTCGCGGAAGCATATAAAAGGCATAAAGAGTAAGAATAGGGACAAAGGAGCTAGGGGAAAGCTTGCATAACATCATAATAAAGAGACAAAGAGTCAAAACTCATATCATAGATACATAACATGTCCAATAGATACCTCTAATACATAGATAAGAGCGGGGCTAAGACAAAGCAACCGGACTCACCCTTATAGTCAAAAATAGAACATAAAGAAGAATAACTATATATATAATAAGAGCAACATAGACTAAGGTCCCCAAAGTGAAGGACTCACCAACAAACTTGAGTAGTACCGACCAACCTACGTGGAGGAGAAGGATGATCAAATTGGGCACCGGTTCCTATGTGGTGATATCATGTAGGCAAGAGTATGCGTTGGTACGTTTGAATGTACTAAATATGTAGGATGCAATGCAACAAGAGATCGACACCTTAATCAAAATGCATAATAATAGAAAATAGGCACAATATATCAATATGGCATGTATGATCAATGTATAAGTAAAACATGCTTTAATAACTCATGCGTATATAGGATATGATATGTGTAGAAGAAACCAAGCTAGATTTGCAAAGTACAAATCCCTTGGTTGGTTGATGATGGTTTCACCCCATCACCCTGGTGGTGTGGTACAAACTCCTCACATATATAATGATAATTTAACCTTATCACCCTTGGTGCGAAGTACAAAACCATCACATGGTTGATGAGTACAAACCCCTACCTTGGTTATCAAGGTACAAACCCTTCAACAAGGTTATCCGAGCTCTTAATCCCCCCGGATGGGGCATGGTCTAATGGTACACATTATATAGATTATATCATATATATACGCTCCGTTTATCATCATAACATCGCTATTATCGTATCTCATGCTTTGGACATTCAACTCCTTAAGAAACCACATCTGGATATTTTATTAAACACTTAGAGGGTGTGTAATGCTAGTATAAAATCATGAAATATAGAGATGAAATCATGCAACAAAATCCATTGTAAAATGATTAATAAACACCTTGCAACACCCTCAAGCAACATAAATGAAAATCCCTCCTCAAATCTTACAATAAATCAAAGATTTATAGTTCCAAACATAGCAAAACAGTCACAATTTCACATAGCTTTGACATAATGTGCAATGAATTTCATAATAAGCAAGACTCATTTGTAAATCAATTTTAAATCATGCAATTTGAGTAAACGGAGGCTTGGGTATCATGGGTGAAAGGAACCCATGAATGAAACCCATATACCTTAGCTTGGAGATGAACTTGGTGAAGATTGTAGATGGAGACTTGAAGTTTGAAGAAGAACCTTGAAGGAAAACCTTAGTTCCGGATGAGGGTTTGATACTTGAATTTGGGAGTGAAAATATGGTTAAGTGTTTGAGAGAGTATTAGGGAATGTCTAGGATGATATGATGGTGAAATATGACTAAATATAGATAAAAACATGTTTTGGAAGATTGAGGCCCAAGACTTAGAAGTCTTGGACTGACATAAAAAAAAATAGGTACCTTTTTACACTGGTACGCATCGCGTGGAAATACGGATTTCTCACTGGAAATTGCATTCTTGAAATTTCATAATTTCTATCTTTCGCTCTTAAATTGGGGTTAGACCCTTTTCCCCCTAATTTTGACCCCCTGAACAAGAATATGAAGTCGGATTTTTGATATCGCGGATGGATTTTGTGATATATGGAACTTAAAATTCTGGGCATTCCTAGGCACATTTTCGGGCACTTTTTGGGGTCATTTCAATATTTTCCCCTTGGGAACATTTGTCTTCTAATGTAAAAGTGATGTACAAGACAAGAGTGATCATAAACAAATCAGTCCTAACAAGGATGCAACATTACATTTAAATTACCATTTTCAAAATCTCAACAAAAGTGTAAAATCATCATAAACTTGCCAACGTAAACATGAATGCATACAAATGACATAGGGGCTAAAATACAAGACTTGAAATCATATAGGGGACTTAGAATTAGTAACTTAGGCTTGAGTGGAGTGGAAAAGATAAGGATACCACTTTTTCTTGTCTGCTTCGGCCTCCCATGTAGCACTTTCAACTTGTTGGTTCCTCAAAAGAACTTTAATGGATGCAACCTCCTAGTTCCTTAACTACTTCGGCCTCCCAAGTAACACTTTCGATTTGTCAGTTCCTCTAAAGGATCTTAACGGATGCGACCTCCTTTTTCCTCAATCTCTTCACTTGCCTATCCAAAATCTGAACTGGAGTCTCCTCATAAGTCAATTTATCCTCAACAATACCCATAACATCCATAGGAGCAATAGCATTAGGATCACCAACACATTTTCTCAAAATTGAGACATGGAACACCGAATGAACCAAATTCATTCTGCTAGGCAACTTCAACTCATAAGCTACCTTGCCAACCCTCTTTATCTCCTCATAAGGACAAACATATCTTGGACTCAACTTCCCCTTACTGCAAAAATTGACTATACCTTTCATTGGAGAAACTATCAAAGAAAGTTGATCACCCACTTTGAATTCAGTATCTCTTCTTCTCACATCGACATAGGATTTTTGATGATTTTGGGCTATTTTCAACCTTTCCCTAATCATCTTAACCCTCTTAAGAGCCTCCATAACCAGATTCGGTCCCAATAAAGCCACCTCTGCAACCTCAAACCAACCAACCAACCAGTGATCTACAATGTCTCCTATAAAGAGCCTCAAAATAAGCCATACTGATGATAGAGTGATAGTTATTATTGAGTGCAAGCTCAATCAAAGGAAGATGGTCATCCCAACTACCCTTCAACTCTAATAAATAAGCCTTAAGTATATCTTCAAGGATTTGAATAGTTCTATCGGCTTGGCCATCTATTTGAGGGTGAAAGGCCATACTAAGTTGAACTTTTGTATCAAGACCCCTTTGAAAAGACCTTCAAAAGTGTGAAGTGAATTTTGAACCATGATCCAATATGATGGACAAAGAAACCCAATCTAACCTCACTAACTCATGGATGTACAACCTTGTATACTCTTCAGCCCCATAGGTTGTCTTTATCGATAGAAAGTGAGTTGATTTTGTCATCCTATCAACCACTACCCATATAGAATCAAAATGTTTCTTAGTGTTTGGCAACCCAACAACAAAATTCACATTAATCACCTCCCACTTCCAAGTAAGAATCCCTATGTCTTCGGTTAGGCCACCCGACATTTGATGCTCGACTTTGACTTGCTGACAACTATGGCAATCGGAAACAAATTGGAAAATGTCCCTCTTCATGCCTCCCCACCAATACACATCCCTCAAATCTCTGTACATTTTTGTGGAACCGGAGTGGATAAAATAAGAAGATATATGGGACTTATCAAGGATTTTCTCCCTCAAACCATCAACATAAGACACTCACAACCTACCTTAGTATCTAAGGGCACCATCTCTCTCTTGGGAGAAAACCTCCACTTTGCCCTCTTTCATCAAGGCCTTCAATTGAAGCAAGGAGGAGCCAAGATCTTGTTTTGCTATCACCACATCCAACAGTGAAGACTTAGACCCATCAACAACAACACTCTCATCACCAATCTCTTCCAACCTAACCCCCAATCTAGCCAATTGATGTACCTCCCTAGCCATCTCCTTATCACTACAATCAATATGGGCTAGGCTACCGATAAACACCCTACTCAAAGTATCCGCC
Source organism: Solanum virginianum (assembly GCA_000787875.1). Lineage (NCBI taxonomy): Eukaryota > Viridiplantae > Streptophyta > Magnoliopsida > Solanales > Solanaceae > Solanum > Solanum virginianum. The sequence continues at coordinate 2,753 of DF358106.1, read as the reverse complement.
ACCTAGACTACCCATAAACACCCTACTCAAAGCATCTGCCACTATATTTGCCTTACTTGGATGATAGTGTACACTCATATCATAGTTTTTCAGAAGTTCTAACTATCTCCTTTACCTCAAGTTGAGATCCTTTTGAGTGAAGACATAATGGAGGCTCTTATGATCGGTGAACACATTAACATGCACCCCATACAAATAGTGATGCCAAATCTTTAATACAAACACAACGGCGGCTAACTCTAGATCATAGGTATGGTAGTTCCTTTTATGTACCTTGAGTTGTCTAGAAGCATAAGCGATGACCTTAAAAATTTGCATCAACAGACAACCCAAACCAACCCTAGAAGCATCATAATACTCAACAAATCCCGCAAGCCTATCTGATAGTGACAATATAAGAGCAGACACAAGCTTGTATTTCAACAAGGAAAATCAATTTGAACTCATCCCAAAGCCCCACATTACCAATTCCCTCTGATAGTGACAATATAAGAGCAGACACAAGCTTGTATTTCAACATTTGGAAGCTCCTTTCACACTTATCGATCCATACAAACTGAACCTTCTTCTGAGTCAATTATGTCATATGGGAAGCAATGGAGGAAAACCCATTCACAAACCTTTGATAATAACCCACTAGGCACAAGAAACTCCTAATCATTACCAATTCCCTTCTCCCCCTTCCATTGGTCATACCATATTTGGGTTACCCCTTTGAGTTGATACACCGCCAACTCCACCTTTTCATTCAGCCTAAGCACTATGATAATCACATCGGTCTTCTTAGGATCTACCTTAATACCATCCCCCAATACCATAATATCCAAGAATGCAACATTCTTCAAAAATTCACACTTTTCATATTTGGCATACAATTTATCCTCCCTTAATCTTAGTAACATAACCCTCAAATGCCCTATATCCTCCTTCAACCAAAACTCACACTTTTCATACTTAGCATACAATCTCTCCCCCCTCAATCTTTGCAACACAACACTCAAGTGGTCCGTATGCTCCTCCCTAATATGTGAATACATCAAAATATCATCAATGAAGACCACAACAAAGGAGTAAAGGTAAGGTTTGAAGACCCTATTCATTAGGTCCATAAAGATGGTCGGTCCATTGGTTAACCTAAAAGACATCATAACAAACACATAATGCCCATATCTATTTTAGAAGGCCATCTTAGGAATGTTACACTTCTTCACCTTCACTTGATGATATCCGGATCGAAGATCAGTCTTAGAGAAAAACCAAACCACTTACAATTTGTCAAATAAGTCATCAATCCTTGGAAGAGGATACCTATTGTTGATGGTGACCCTATTGAGTTGCCGATAGTCAATACACATCCTAAGGGACCCATCTTTCTTCTTTACAAACAACACCGCAGCACCCTAAGGTGATTGGCTAGGTCTAATAAATGCCTTCTCCAACATATCCTTCAATTGTTCCTTTAACTCCTTCAACTCCGTCGGGGCCATACGACAAGGTAGAATGGAGATAGGTTGAGTATCGGGGAGGTGGTCTATACCATAATCTATTTCCTTTTCGGGAGGAACACCGAGAAAGTCATTTAGGAAAACATCAAGGAACTCATTTACAACCTAGATCAACTCCATGGGTAGGACTTCAGACTCCACATCCCTAACCCTCGCAAGATGGTAAAGACATCCCTTAGAGATCAACTTACTTTCTTTAATGTAAGAGACGAACCTACCCTTGACCACCATATTTTGACTTTCCCACTCAAGGATGGGTTCATTTTAAAATTGGAATTTTACTCTATGGGTTCTACAATCAATAGAAGCATCTTACGCATGCAATCAGTCCATCCCAAGAATGACATCAAAATCTACCATGTCTAATTCAACAATATCACAAGGCAACAACTTATGTAAAATGCAAATAGAACAATTTCTATAAACTTTCCTAGCAACAATAGAGAAACCAATAAGATACATACTTTGTATGACTCATGCAACAACTCGGGGGTCAAACATGGAATGTTTTAGCAACAAAGGGGTAACAAAGGAAAGAGTGGTACCCGGATCAATCAAACTATATACATCAAAGACAAAGATTTTCAACATACCGATAACAACATCGGGAACCTCACCAAACCCTTTCCTCATGTGTAGTGCATAAAATTGATTGTGCCTCAAGACACCACCTTGAGGACCACCTCTACCTAATGGAACCACATTTGTACCCGGGCCTTGCCACGATTTCTTGGACAATCCACCTTCTTGGGGCACCACCTTGAGGACCACCTCTACCTAATGGAACCGCATTTGCACCCCGACCTTTGCCATGGTTTCTTGGACAATCCACCTTCTTGTGACCAAGTTTCCCACATTCAAAGCATGCATTAGAACCTTTCAAACATGGGAACACATCATTAGGAACCATACCACCAACCCCTTGAGGCCTAGGAAACTCATTGGTAAACTGCCTATTAGTAGCATGAGAAGACCCTTGGCCTTGACGAAATTACCACCCATTTGGAATTTACCCTCAAATTGGGCCCTCTTTGCCTCATGCCCCCTTCTCTTCCTTAATTTCTCCTCCTCTATTTGGTCAGCAGAGGTCATCAACTGAGATAAGTCCATGTCAGAAATTAGCATGGTGGACTATTATTCTTCACATACCAAGTCGGGGACCCCCATCACAAACTTATTCATCTTAGATCTAAGATTGGCCACCAAATGAGGAGCGTACTTTGAAAGTTGATTAAAGTTGAGGGCATA
>DF358107.1:85296-99393 GCA_000787875.1 Solanum virginianum | reverse complement strand
GGGCGCTATCGTTCCCGTCCGTAGATTCTTACAAGTACTTCTTTGACTCTTGATTATACTGAATTTAGAATATGACACATGTACGAACATGAAATCCTGTTACTACGATCCTTGACTAATTTGAACACTGCATGTACTTCTGCTATCTACATTTATTTGGCTATTCTGATGATCATATGTACTATCTGCTCTACATGCTATGTACTTTTTGCCTTACATGCTTGGTACGTCTTTTGTACTGACCCCCGTTCCTTCGGGGGCTGTGTTTCATGCCTGCAGGTCCCGACGTACAGGCTAGAGGTCCTCCAGCATAAGATCTCCTTTGCTGCTTTTGACGGGCTCCACTACTCCGGAGCCACTTTTGGTATTTCATGTTATTCTTTTGATACTTCAGATATTTTATGGTAACATGTTAGGCTTGATTTGGTCATGTTGTCAGGGTGCCCCTATAGGGTACCAGTCACGGCCCATAGGTTGGGTCGTGACACCTTGGTCCCTATATGGTTAGATCATGTAGGCAAAAGTATGCATCAGTACATTTGAATATACTAACTATGCAGTCATGCAATGCATATGAACTCATTGAACCTGCATTCAACATTAGATAACAAGGGCACATACATAGAAAGAAGCATATAAGAAAGAATAAAATATCAATATGCCATGAAATCCATGATGCATGAATGCCAAAATACTTTGTACATAATAGGGATAGGATCTTAACCGATATAAGACCAAATGAGCTATAGCTTGGAACCCCGTCATCTTCCCCATAATGGATAAAAAGGTAACATACTTGCTAAAGGTAGATCAATTAACATTCATCATCCCCTAAAGGGGCATAAACATAAACCTATGATAGGTACGTAGTTTTGAGGAAGGAGTAAGGACCCTTGGCGACAACCCTCCCTGTCTCCAACCTCATTTTGCACTAAGCCATCATCCCACGGGAATACTTCTACATATACATTCTTGTAAAAGAGGCATAAGTCTTGTCAAAATATAACAATTCATACATAGGCTTAAAGGCCAAATCATATTTCATAATCATGCATAGTTGGGGTTAAAAGCCAAATAAACTTCATACTCATGCATACTTGGGCTAAAAAGCCAAGTCATACTTCATATTATACTTTCATGCATAGGAATATGTCCTTCATCATAGTGGTGTAAACACCCATAATTTCTCATAGAGCCATATCATAGACATTATGTTATCACATTCTTGTGATACCCATACTTTGCTTGAAAAGATAGACATCGTCATAATTAGGATTTAGCCCACATCATAAACTTCATGAAAACCATAGTTCATGCATGCATCTGCGATGAATGATATGAGAATAGCATGGGCAATAGAGATTCATACTTAAATTAATAATACGATAAGAAATTCAAGTAAATCCATAAGTAAATTCACATTTAAATCACAATTTAGGTTACCCATGCTTAAATCAAACTTTAGAGGGATATGCATATTCAAATCTTCATAACATCAATGTAATTTAATATATTAGGGCATAAATCACTTTAAAAACTATAAGGCCCTACTTATGAGGAGTATGAAGAATGCAACAAATAAGATTTGGAACTTTTTGGACTGTTAGCTTCTACGAGGGGGTTTTACGAGCCGTAAATCATGGTACGACCCATTAGTTGGTTCACAAAACCTAGGGAAGATTATTGAAATTGGGAACTTTCAGGGTTCAATCTATGACTCATCAAACGACCCAAAAATTTTTTTATGAGTCGCAGATCGTGTCATGGAATGTAAATCAGAGAAGGGTCTCTGAAATTTTAAAAATCAATTAGATGAAACCCCTATCAACAACCCATAGAATGAACTACGGCCTGTAAATAGGGTCTCGTAGTCCTATCCAACCATATTTTTAAAGGGGCAATTTTGTTATTTCTCAGCATTTTATCCCAAGACTAGGTCATTTTGACCTCCAAGAGACCTTTTATCAGCCCTCTTAGCCCTAATACCTCTTATTCGTCCTCATTCTAAAAATACCCTAAGTCCCAATTTCTCTCAAAATACTCCCAAGTCTTCAAGCTTTCAAGAAGAAGGAAACAAGCTAGGGTTTTGGTTTCTTCAATTCCAAATTTAATTTTCTCATCATTAAGTTGACAAAGTATATGAGTTTTGATTGTGGAGATCTTCCCTCCACAAGCTCAACCATTCCTTTTCTCGTTTATGATTTTCTCAAAGTTATTGTAATACATGATGATTTTATGAACTCATTCTTATAATGATAATATGAAGCGTCCTATGATAGTTATCCTAATACATTATAATTTTATGCAATATTATATGAAAACTATGATTATTATGTGAGGGTTTGATGTTGCCCTAATAAAGTTTTATCATGTTGATGGGTGGTTTATTTTGAATAATGTTCAAGTGTTTTATTATACTTCTTTCATGGCATTTAATTATGAATTGGATGATTTCAAACTTGTGTATATGTACCCACTATGAATTGATTTAAAGATGCATGCTAAGTCTCAAGTCATACTTGCCTGGTCGCAAGATATGTATGATAAACATGTTAAGACTAACAAGGGGGCGAACAAATATGTTATGAGCTCATGAGCATGATATGAATGGCAAGAATTATGTGAAGCTCTAACTTTGATGTTACAAGTTATGATAAATGAGATACATGTTAAGAATGATACTAAGATATTTTGAGACTATGCATACCATAACTATGATTATGTTTCAAGTATTATGGGGGATTGTGACCTAGCACTGAGAGGACCTTGATAGTCTTCCATGGTCCCATAACTTGTCCCACCAGGCTTATGACATTAATTCCCTACATGGGCTTGTACCTACCAAAAAGGCAATTCCTTAAGGTATGAATATTTGTTGAACCTACTAAAAAGGATATGCCATAAGGTAAAGATAAGATGTGAAACCCACCAAAAAGGCTATGCCGTAAGGTGGTGGCACTTTCTGAAAAGGCCATGCCATAAGGATAGTATTAGGTCTACCTTGGCAAAGTAGATCACTCCTTATCCGATATGGAGTGAACATCAAAATTCCAAGTAGTAGCTTTGTCACGACCCAAGCTTAGGGCCTAAACATGACACAAAAAATGGGAACCCGAAGGGACCCCAAACAAGCCTTTTAACATATCATTCACACATCCTTGGTCGCAAAAGAAAAATAAACAATGACAAGAGATATAAATAAGAGAAGCGGGACTATGGGAAGTCTTGATATTTATAAAGCATAAAAGAGTTAAAGCTCAAGCATAAGTACATCAATTGTTCCAACAACACCTTTAACATAGAGTGGAGTGGGGGCCAAGACACTTTTCGGGCTCACCCTCATAGTATGAAGTGTTCATCATAAAGAGACATCATATAGTAAGTGTAGCATAGCTAGTGTCCCCAAACTTGAGGACTCACCAAAGCTTATCTTTCAAAATGCCAAAACTAGCCTCATGAAGGATGATCGAATGGGGCTCCATTTTCTACATGGTAACATCATATAGGCATAAAGTATGCATTAGTACATTTGACTGTACTAAGTATGTAGGATGCAATGCAATAAGACATAAGCCAATATAGTCAAAATGCATAATCATAGGCAATGGATAAGTATAATCTCTATATGACATGCATGATCAATGCTTGAAGTAAAACATGCTTGTAAATCATATAACTTGTAAAGAACATAATATATGTGTTGGAGGAGACCATAATCATAGACCAAGTAAACTATTCCTTGGAATCCATGACATGTCACCCCCTCGGTGAGGTGGTTGAGGTATCTATCCCTCAATATGGTAGTATGGGCATGTCACCCCCAAAAAGGTGTTGGGGTACCTACCCATCAATGTGGTAGTATAGACATGTCACCCCTCAACAATTAATCAAGGTATCTATGCCTCAACGTTGTAGTATGGGCATGTCACCCCCGAACAAGGGGGTCGAGGTATCTACCCCTCAATGTGGTAGTATAGGAATGTCACCTCCCAACAAGGTGTGGTCAACTTGCAACACTATAGATACTTTTCCTGAATTTAATACATATATATACAATCCCTTAATCAGTATAAGGTCACTTGAGTTATAAACCATGTAGTAGTTCATCAAAAACTTGAGAGTCCTTGTCAAAATATTTTGTCAAACACTTGGTGGGTGTGTAATGCTAGTTTTAAATCATGTAGTTTAAGAGTGCAATAATATGAGAAAACTCAACGTAAATCATCCCACCAACATATAGTAAAACCCTCATGTAAGATACCTTGAAATTCATCATCAAATCTTATAATAGATCATAGTTTCATAGCTCAAAACATGCATAGTCTCATTAGACAAAACCAATTCATAGTATAAGTTTGAGATAGATAAATATGCACATTCAATCAACATTTCATACAATCCAACATAATTTGTAATCAAAATCTATTATAAAAGATATCCATAGAAGATATAACTTGGAAACATGCAATTTTCATGAAAAGGGAGATTCAGCTCCATGGGTGGAAGGACCCAATGGATCCAACCCATATACCTTAAACTTGGATTTTCTTGATGTAGACTTGAAGGTAACTTGAAGGTGAAAGGATCCAATGGATGAACCCCACATACCTTAAACTTGGGTTTTCTTGATGTAGACTTGAAGGTAACTTGAAGCTTGAATGGAGTTCTTGAGATCCGAAATTAAGCTTGGGACACTTGAATTTGGATGAAATATTCGGTTAAATGTTAGAGAGGGTTTCAAGAGGGTCTTGAGTGGTATAGAGTTGGAAAATAGCTAAGTATGGGTGTTTTCACGCATAAGTGGGCATGGGCCTATGACCCCAAGGCCTTGGGACGAAATAGAAAGTCAGGAAAAAATTATACTGGTCCGCATCACCGACGCAATGTAGACCCATTGCGAATAGCACTCCAAATTTATTCACGCCCTTGGCACGTTGTGGCCAGGGCGTGGATGGCTATTGGAATTTGAATTTTTGCAAAAATTATTTTTTGCTATGGATCCTCTAAAATCGGGGTTATACCAATATCCCACTCAATTTTTGATATCGCATATGGATTTTGAGATGTATGGAAATTATGATTATGGACATTTCCGAAGCACATTTTTAGGGCATTTCAATATCTCCCCCTTGGAATATTCCTCCCCGAATGTCAAAGAAACATACATAAGATAAGTAATAATGAAGATTTCAGCCCAACATGAATGCAACAAACACATTTAAACATCATATTCAAAATCTCAACATGAATGTCAAAAATCACCATAAACTTGTTACCATGTTCATGAATGCATGCAAAATGACATAAGGGCTGAAACTTAGGACTTGAAAAATCATATAGGGGACTCAAATTAGTACTTTAGGGTTGACTAGAGTGGAAGAGATAGGGATATCGCTTTCTCATGTCTGCCTTGGCTTCCCATGTGGCACTTTAAACTTGTTGGTTCCAAAAAAGGACCTTGACGGAAGCTACATCTTTGTTTCTAAACCTCTTTACTTGTCTATCCAAAATCTCCACCGGGATCTTCCCATAAATCAAATTATCTTCTACAACACCCAGAGTATCCAAAGGTAGTATAGCATTAGGTTTAAAGACTCTATTCATAAGATCCATAAATAGTCAAATTATCTTCTACAACAACCACAACATCCAAAGGCACTATAGCACTTGGGTCACCCACACACTTTCTCAACATGGACACATGGAAGACCGGATGAACCATGTCCATCTCCATAAGCAACTTCAACTCATATGCAACCTTACTAATCCTCCATAACACTCTATAAGGACCAAAACATCTTAGGCTTAATTTCCCCTTCTTGCCAAATTGAACCACACCCTTCGTGGGTGAGACTTTCAAGTAAACCCAATCACCAACCTTAAACTCAAGATCTCTTCTCCTCACATTGGAGTATGACTTTTGTCTACTTTGGGCTATTTTCAATCTCTCCCTAATTATCCTCACCTTCTCCAAGGCTTCCATGACCAAATCCTAACCTAACAAGGGCATCTACCCCACTTCAAACAACCCAACTGGGGATCTACAATGCCTACCAGAAAGAGCTTCAAGGGAGCCATACTAATGTTTGAGTGGTAGCTATTGTTGTATGCAAACTCAATGAGTGGAAGATATTCATCCCAACTACCCTTAAACTCCAAAACACAAGCTCTAAGAATATCCTTAAGAGTTTAGATAGTCCCCTCGGCTTGGCCATCCGTTTGAGGGTGAACGATCGTACAAAGCTTAATCTTGGTACCAATCCCTCTTTGGAAAGACCTGCATAAGTGAGAAGTGACTTGAGCACCACGATTCAAAATGATAGACAAAGGCACCCTATGCAATCTAACTAACTCATGTATATATAACTTGACATAATCTTTGGCACCATAAGTAGTTTTGACCGGTAAGAAGTGAGCAGAATTTGTCATTTTATCCACAACAACTCAAATAGAATCACCCGACCAAATAGAATCAAGATAGGGTTTAAAGACCCTATTCATAAGATCCATAAATATAGCCGGTACATTAGTCAACTGAAATAACATAACCACAAACTCAAAGTGTCCATACCTAGTCTAGAAATCCATCTTGGGAATGTCATACTCCCTCACTTTCACTTGGTGATACCTGGACCGAAGATCAATTTTAGAGAAGTAACTAGCCCCTTGAAGTTTATAAAAAATGTCATCAATCCTTGGTAGAGGGTAATTGTTCATTATAGTGACTCTATTAAGTTACCAGTAATCAAAGCACATTCTAAGAGAACCATCCTTTTTCTTCACAAACAACACCGGTGCACCCCAAGGTGACTTACTAGGCCTTATAAAACCTTTCTCCAACAAATCCCTCAATTGCTCCTTTAACACCATCAACTTCGTCGGGGCCATACAGTAAGGGGGAATAAAAATAGGTTGAGTATCGGGAAGAAGGTCTATACCAAAGTCTATTTCCCTTTCAGGAAGAATACTTTGAAGCTTATCGGGAAAGACATCAAGAAACTCATTAACTATCGGAACTGACACAATAGAAAGGACTTTGGACTCAACATCCCTAACCCTCACAAAATGATAGAGACAACCCTTAGAAATCAACTTTTGGGCTTTAAGGCAAGAAATGAATCTTCCCTTGACCACCACATCACGACATTCCCACTCAAGGATAGGCTCATTCGGGAATAGGAATTTAACTGTATGGGTTCTATAATCAATAGAAGCATAATATGCATGCAACCAATCTATCCCAAGAATGACATCAAAATCTACCATATCTCCCTCTAACAAGGTTGTATGGGTTCTATAATCAATAGAAGCATAATATGCATGCAACCAATCTATCCCAAGAATGACATCAAAATCTACCATATCTACTTCAACAAAATCACAAGGTAAGATTTTAAGCAAAAAGAACATGGGACAATTTCTATAGACTCTTTTAGCAATAATGAACTCACCAACGGGGGTAGATACTTCATAAGGTTCACACAACAATTAAGGACTAAGATGAAGCTTTTTGGCAACAAAAGAAGTAATGAAAGAAAGTGTCGCACCCGGGTCTATCAAAGACACATCAAAATAATAAACTTTTAACATATCGGTGAGGACATCGGGCACCTCATCTACCCCTTGTCTCCCTTAAAGAGCATAGAATCTATTTTGCCTTGGAGCACCCCCTTGTTGGCCTCCTCTCTCCTTTTGACCTGCATTTGCACCTTGGCCTTGTGGACGACCACCTCTATGTTTGTTGTGAGCACGCGGACAATAAATCACCTTATGACAAACTTCTCCACAACCATAGAAAGCATTAGAGTTCTTTAAACAAGGGACATTATGGGTCCTACCACATCTTTGGCACATAAGGTTAGGCACCACACCACCACCACCTTGGACCTATGGGTTGTTATTAGCAAACCTTCTATTAGGAGCATTGGAAGACCCTTGGCCTTGGAACTTGTGGCCTTGAGGAAACTGACCACCCTTGGAATTTTGGAATCTACCTTCAAAACGAGCCCTATTGGACTCACCACTTCTTCTCTTCCTAAGCTCTTCCCCCTCTAATTGCTCGGTTTATGTCATGAGGTGGGAAAAATCCATATCACCTATTAACTTGGTGGTACGACACTCCTCATTAACCAAGTTGGACACACCAAACATAAATTTTTTCATCCTTGATCTCGGCTCAGCAACCAATTGCAGGGCTTAGTTGGATAGTTCGTTGAACTTGAGGGGATACTCCCTCACACTCATGGAAGCTTGCTTAAGGTTTATAAATTCCATCATCTTAACCTCCCTTAGTTCAATAAGAAGGAATCTATTTAGAAATGCAACCCTACTTAAGATTCATAAACTCTATCTTCTTAGCCTCTCTTAGCTCGATAGGAAAGAACCGGTTGAGGAATGCGGCTTTGACCTCTTCCCAAGGGATATCATTATCATTCCCCTTCTCCATCTTCCATTGAGTAAACAAAATTTGAGCCACCCCTTTGAGTTGGCAGGCCGCCAACTCTGCTTTTTCCTCTGAATTAACCTCCATAATGAACAACACCTTATACACCTCATCAATAAATTCTTTGGGATTATCATCCACCTTGGACCCATGGAACTTCGATGGATTCATCCTAGTAAAATCCCTCACCCTTGAGGCTGGAGTACGAGCATGAGGAGCTTGGGCCTGTTGGCTGATTTGGTTGGTCATAGCATGAGCCAACATGATGATAGCATCTCAGAACTCATCACGGGCCACTCCCCCATCTTGAGGAGCTTGATGAGTGGGAGGGGCCGATTGCTCCTAGGGTGAATGGGCTCTCCTTAGTCTTTCTCTTGGAATAGTCATGATCTAGAATATCAAAGAACATTGATTAAAGGAAAATCCTTACCTTAACTTCTATAGCATGACATAGATCATGAAGAAGGGGAACATTTCCTAAAATGCCTCATAGTCTCTTACTTATAGTTGTGGTGCACTTCACAACCTTGAACAAGACTCTAATCGACGCGGTGTGTTGGATATTAAGGACTATTAACAACCTAGTGCTCTAATACAAAGTTTGTCATGACCCCAGCCTAGGGCCTAAATATGACACGGTGAATAGAAACTTGAAGGAACCCCAAACAAGCCTCTTAGAATATCATTTACATATTCTTGGTCATGGAAGAAAAATAAATAAAAATAAGAGATATAAATAAGGGAAGCAGGACTATGGGAAGTCTTGATATTTATAAAGCATAAAAGAGTCAAAGCTAAAGTATAAGTATATCAATTGTTCCAATAATACCTCTAACATAGATTGGAGTGGGGGCCAAGACACTTTTCGAGCTCACCCTTATAGTATCAAGTGTTCATCATAAAGAGATATCATATAGTAAGTGCAGCGTAGCTAGTGTCCCCGAACTTGAGGACTTACCAAATTTTATCTTCTGAAATGCCAAAACTATGGAGGATGATCAAGAGGGGCTCCCGTTCTTACATTGTAACATGATGTAGGCCTAGAGTATGCATTAGTACATTTGAATGTACCAAGTATGTAAGAGATAAAGCAACAAGACATGAGCTAATATAGTCAAAATGCATAATCATAAGCAATGGATGAGTATAATATCAATATGGCATGCATAATCAACGCTTGAAGTAAAATATGCTTGTAAATCATATAACTAATAGAGAATATAATACATGTGGGAAGAGATAATAATCATAGACCAAACAAAATATTACTTAGAATCCTTGGCATATCAACCTTCGATGAGATGGTCGAGGTATCTACCCCTCAACGTGGTAGTATGGACATGTCACCCTCTAACAAGGTGTGGTCAACTTGCAACATCAATACATATATATATACAATCCCTTAATCATCATAAAGTCGCTTGACTTATAAACCATGTAGCAGTTCATTAATAACTTAAGAATCCTTTTCAACACATTTTATCAAACATTTGGTTGATGTGTAATGCTAGTTTCAAATCATACAATATAAGAGTGAAATAAAATAAGAAAATTTAATGTAAATCATCCCACCAACATATAATAAAAATCTCATGTAAGATACCTTGAAATCCACCATCAAATCTCATAATATATCAGAGTTTCATAGCTTAAAACACGCATAGTCTCAATAGACAAAACCAATTCATAGATAAGCTTGAGATAGATAAACATGCATGTTCAATCAACATTTTATAAAACCCCAATATAATTTGTAATCAAAATCTATTATAAAAGACACCCCTAGAAGATACAACTTGGAAATATGCAATTTTCATATAAATGGAGATTGGGCTCCATGGTTGGATGAAACCCATATACCTTAAACTTAGGTTTTCTTGATATAGACTTGAAGGTAATTTGAACCTTGAATGGAGTTCTTGAGATCCAAAATTAAGCTTGGGACACTTGAATTTGGATGAAATATTTGGTTAAGTGTTAAAGAGGGTTTTCAAAGGGTCTTGAGTGGTATAGAGTTGGAAAATGGCTAAGTATAAGTATTTTCATGCATAAGTGGGCATTCAGCTATGACCCTAAGGCCCTTGGGCTGAAATACAAAGTCAGGGAAAAATTATACTGGTCTATGTCACTGGCAGAGTGTGGACCCATCGTGAAGGGCACTACAACACTTATCCGCGCCTGGCCAGGGCGCGAATGATTAATGGAATTTGAATTTTTACGAACATTTTTTTTGCTACGGGTTATCTAAAATTGGGGTTATACTCATTTCCCTCTCAATTTTGCCCCTTATTATGAATACAAAGTCAGATTTTTGATATCACGCACAAATTTTTGAGATATATGAAAATTACAATTATGGGCATTTTCAAAGCACATTTTTAGGGTATTTTTGGGGTGTTTCAAGCTCATTTGGTCTTATATGTCAGTTATGGTCTCTTCCCACTATGTATATAATGTCATGTGATTTGATAATTTTTCATGCATTTCCCTTTAGGCTATTGTGTCTCATGACATATTGAGCCTACGTCCATTAGTTGTGATGTCACAACTTGATCACTTATGATTTATGTTCTTTGACACATTTGCACCCATCATACATAGTATATTCTAAGGACTAATACATATTTTTTTCTTGTGTGATCTAACCATGTAGGAACCGAAGCTCCTTACTATCCTCCTCCTCCACACGGCTAAACGCTCCATTTGAAGATTGTTGGGTGAGTCCTCCACATCCGGGGATAAGAATCCACTTACTTTCATGTATTGTTTAAACTCATTTACTTTTGGATACTATCTATTGAGGGTGCGCCCAAGAGATGTCTTGGCCTCCGTCCTGTTCAAAATTAGAGATGTTATTGGATATTGTGATGGTTATGCATGAATGATCTTGACTCCTTTCACTTTTGTGTTACAAAAGGCAATCCTTCGTCCCATACCCCCTTTTTATGTTAAATGCTTGATGATGGGGATGAGATGAAAGTCCCAAGTCTCTAACTGCCCCCATAGCGTGAGTCATACTTAACCCTCCCTCCCCCTTTAGAAATTATTTGCTATGTGATCCATGTATATACTCTTCCCTACAACATCCCAATAGCATCAGTCCAAAGTTCCATTTCCCTTAGAAGTTATGTGCTATATGTTGTTGCTCTTTTATGCTTCCGTTAAACTAAGGATGTGCTTTGCATGCTTAAGCGGCTTTCTTAGGATCTCTTTGGGTTCCTATTTGCTGTGTTACGTCTTGGACCTTTGTTTGGAGTGTGAAAAAGTTTGATATCAGAGCATTAGGTTTATAAATAGTCCTCAGAAATCCAACACACCGTATCGAGTAGAGTTTTATTCATGGGGTTGAAGCGCACCATAACTATGAATGAGAGGCTATGAGGCATTTTAGGAAATGGTTCACTTCTTCATGATCTACTTCGTGCTTTAGATTTGACATAAGATTTTCTATCTTTAACGAGCAGCCTTTTTCCTCTTTTAGATATGCTGCCGAGACGAATGGCACAAAGAGCTCCTACCCCCAAGGATGAACCAACCTCTTCGGCCCAACGAGCTCCCCGAGTGGAAAGAGAAGGAGTTACCCACATTGAGTGTCAGAATGTGTTCACCCTTTTTACAAGGGCCATGGCTAATCAAGGAGCTTAAGCTTCTCATGCTCTTGTACTAGCCTCAAGGGTAAGGGATTTCATAAGGATGATCCCCCAAAAATCAATGACTCAAAGGTAGAGAAAGACCCCCAAGAATTCATCTGTGAAGTGTATAAAGTTTTAGGTATAATAGGGGTAAGTTTGGAGGAGAAAGCAGAGTTAGTGGCCTACCAAATCAAGAGACTTACTCAAATATGGTATAATCAATAGAAGATGTAGAGGGCAGATGATGAACCCATTCTATGGGAGGAATTCAAAGTTACTTTCCTTGATCGCTTCTTCCTAATTAAGCTAAGAGAAGCAAAGTTGACAGTGTTCATTAATCTTAGGCAAGGGTCTATGAGCATGAGGGAGTATTCCCTTAAGTTTACCAACCTCTCCAAGTTTTCTCCTCACTTGGTTGCCGACTCTCTGGCAAGGATGCACAAGTTTGTATTAGATGTATCCGACTTGATCAATGAAGAGTACTACACTTTCATGCTCATTGGGGATATGGATATATCTTGACTTATGACATATTCTGAAGAACTTGAGGGGTGAAACTTAGGAAGAGGAGGATGGGGGAGTCTAAGAGGGCTTGACCTGATGACTGATTCCAAGGTGCTAAAGGTAGCTGTTTCCAACAAAGCCACAAATTCTAAGGTCTAGGGACCATCATTGTCCAAGGCCAAAGGTTCATAAATAATAGGATCCTCAACCCAAAGTCTTAAGGTGGAAATAGTGGAATGACTCATCCTAAGTGCCCAAAATTTTGAAGGAATCATACTGGCACACGTTGGAGGAATATGGGTGCTTGTTTTGGTTGTGGAAAAATGGGTCACAAGATTGCGGAGTGTCCAAACATGGGTAGGAATGGATGTCCTCAAGGGAAAGATGGCCATGGTGATCAAAGGACACAAGATAGTCTACAAGGAGGTGCTCCTCGACACAACTAGTTCTATGCTCTTGAAGGAGACAAGGGGTTGATGAGGTGCCAGATGTTGTTACCAGTATGTTAAAAATTTACAATCTTGATGTTTATGCTTTATTGGATCCAGGTGCAACTCTTTCATTCATTACTCTATTTACTATTAACCGATTTCATTTGTGTCCCAAATTGCTATGTGAACCCTTTGAGGTATCCACCCTCATCGATGGGTCCATTCTTTCTAAAAAGGTCTATAAGGTTTGTCCTATGTCTATATCGCATAAATGTTTTCCTTGTGATTTTGTTAAACTCGATATAGTAGATGTTAGCATCATTTTTGGAATAGATTGGTTACAAGGATATCATGCTACTATCGATTGTAGGGCCCGTAAGGTTAGATTTCAAATCCCTAATGATCTCATTCTTGAATGGGAAGGACGTGATTCAGTGGTCAAGGGTAGATCCATCTCTTATTTTAAGGCTCAAAAGTTGATTTCAAAAGGCTACATTTATCATCTTGTGTGCGTTAGGGATGTTGAGTCTAAGGTCCCTCCTATTGAGTCGATCCCGGTTGTCAATAAGCTTCTTGATGTCTTCCTCGATGAACTTCTCAGTGTCCCTTATGAAAGGGAGATAGATCTCCTCCCAGATGCTCAACCCATTTCCATCCTTCCCTATCAAATGGCCTCGGTGGAGTTGAAAGAATTAAAGGAGCAATTAAAAGATTTGTTAGAAAAGGGGTTCATAAGGCCTAGTAACTCACTTTGGGGTACACTGGTATTGTTTGTAAGAAAGAAAGATGGTTCACTTAGAATGTGCATTGACTACTAGCAACTCTATAAGGTCACTGTAAAAAAAAATATCCATTACCAAGAATCGATGACCTATTTGATCAATTGGAAGGAGCAAGCCACTTCTCAAAGATTGACCTTCGGTCTGAATATCATCAATTAAGGGTAAGTGAAACAACCCCAAAAAGTGCCTGAAAATGTGCCTCAGAATGCCTGGAATTTTAGTTTCCATATATCTCAAAATCCATTAGTTATTTCAAAAATTCAACTTCATATTCTTGTTCAGGGGGTCAAAATTAGGGGGAAAAC
>DF358107.1:47540-84477 GCA_000787875.1 Solanum virginianum | reverse complement strand
CATATCATACAAGACATTCCCCAATAGGATATAGATATGATATGATTGACTATATGATGATGAATTGAGCTTATGTATATGATATACTCTATATAAAGTGTTGAATTAGACCATACCCAATCCGGGGGGATAAGAGCTCGGGTAACCAGGTTGAGGGTTTGTACTCATCAACCATATGAGGGGTTTGTACGTCGCCACCATAGTGATAAGGTGTGATTATCATCAACCATGTGAGGGGTTTGTACCGTACAACCACCAAGGGGTTTGTACCTTGAAAATCTATCTTGGTGTCTTCTACACCTGTGATATCCTATATGAGTATGAGTTACTTAAGCATTTTTTACTTATTGCCCCTGCATCCACCAAAACTATTTCCCTTCGGCATTTAACTTTCATATCTACCTAGCCTATTGCCTATTCCCTATTGCTATACATATTGATTATGATGCCTATCTCTTGTTGCATTGCATCCTATATACTTAGTACATTCAAATGTACTAACGCATACTTTTGCCTATATGATATTACCATGTAGGGATCGAAGCCCAAGTTGATCATCCTCTTTGTCCACATGGCTAGTTCGGTACTACTTAAGCTAGTTGGTGAATCCTCCACTTAGTGAACCTTAGTCTATGTTGCTCTTATTATATATGGAAACATCTTTCTTTATGTTCTATTTTGATTATGAGGGTGAGCCCGGTTGCTTGTCTTAGTCCCCACTAAGTTTTATGTAGTAGAGATGTTGTTGGACAAGATATGTATCTAGTTATGAGCCTTAACCCTTTCGTCTCTTGATTATGATGTTATGTGAGCTTTCCCATAGTCCATTACCCTTGTTTTCCAAACTTTTTCACATTACTTAAGTATTAAATTCTTTCCTGTAGTCCCAATTCCCTTTGTTTATGTTTCTTGTGTTGTTTTACATTGCTTTCGTGATCAAGGTTATGTAATGATATGCTAAGAGGATTGTTTGGGGTTCCTTCAGGTTCCCCATTATGTCTAGGCCCTAGACTTATAGTAAGGGAGTGTGATATTCCCAAAATGGATTTCTGGACAAGATATGGGCATTTTGAGTTTGTGGTGATGTCTTTCGACTTAACTAATGCTCTGAAAATATTTATGGATCTCATGAATAGGTTTTTTAAACCCTAACTTGATATGTTTGTTGTGGTATTTATTGATAACATCTTGATTTACTAAAAAAAATAAAGAGGAGCATGTAAAACATTTGAGGATGGTATTGTAGACATTGAGGGAAGAAAGGGTCTTTGCTAAATTAAACAAATGTGAGTTTTGGTTGAAGGAGGTTTCCTTCCTAGGTCATTTAGTGTTGGATGATGGGATTAAGGTGGACCCAAAAAATATAGAGGTAACAAGAAATTAGCCTAGACCCTTGACACCGACAGATATTAGGAGCTTCTTAGGTTTGGCCGGTTACTACCAAATGTTCGTGAATGGTTTCTCCTCAATTGCTTCTCCATTGTAAAAATTAACCCAAAAAAAGGTAAATTTTGTATGGACCAATCAATGTGAAGAAGGGATTTGAAACATTGAAGGAAAAACTTATGTCCGCACCTATTTCGGCTTAACTAAAAGTGTTGGAGGGATACATGGTGTATTGTGATTCTTCAAGAATCAAATTAGGGTGTGTGTTGATGCAAAATGACAAGGTCATCGCCTATGCTTTTGGGCAACTAAAGGTACATGAGCGTAATTACCCACCCACGATCTTGAACTAGCGGCCATGGTATTTACCATAAAGATATGGCATCACTATTTGTATAGGGTTCATGTAGATATGTTCACTGACCATAAAAGCCTCCAATATATGTTCACCTAAAGAGATTTAAATCTTAAGCAAAGAAGGTGGCTAGATGAAACGATCCCAAAAAGTACCCGAAAATTTACTCTTGCCATTTTGATACTTTTTAATGTTGAACACTTTTTATGATGAGGGTGAGCCCAGAAAGTGTCTTGGCCTACGCTCCATTCCATGTCTGAAATAATCCCAAAAAGTGCCCATAAATGTACCTCGAAAGTGCTCGAAATTGTAATTTCCATATATCTCAAAATCCGTACGTGATATCAAAAATACAACTTCATATTCTTGTTCAAGGGGAAATATTGAGTGGGAAATGGGTCTAACCCCAATTTTAGAGTATACAAATCACAATTTCAATTTTCCAAAAATGCATTTGTAGAGAGGGTTTGCACCCTGGCGTGACGCGCCTTGGGCATGCCCTAGTGTCAAATTTGCCCAATTTTTTTGTATTCCAGTCCAAGGATTTTGGGTCTTGGGCCTAAGCTTCCCTATACATGAAAATACATATACTTAGCCATATTTTACCTTCATATCATACAAGACATTCCCCAATACTCACTCAAACACTTAGATATATATTTCACCTCAAAATCAAGTGTCCAAATCTTTCTTGCATCTTAAGGAATTCACTTAAGCTTTAAGTCTCCATCAACGTCTTCATCAAGGAATTGTCCAAAGTCAAGGTATGTCGGTTTCAACCATTGGGTCCTTTCATCCATGGTGACCAAACTTCCTTTTTACCTAAATTTCATGATTTAAAGTTGATTTACTCATAAGCCATACTTATTATGAATTCCACTACACACTATGTTGGGGTTTCATGAAATAATGACCGTTTTAACATGTTTTGGGCTATGAATCTAACACTTATTGCGAGATCACAAGAAGGCTTTTGATGTATATTGTTTGAAGGTGTTACCAAGTATTGATGGGTGGTTTTACATTGAGATTTACTACATGATTTCACTCTTGAATTGCATGGTTTTACACTAGCATTACGCACCCACCAAGTGTTTTATAAAATGTCTGGTTATTGATTCTTGAGTTCTTGAAGGCCATATGCATGACATAAGAGCTAAGTGACTTTATGATGATGAAAGTAAGGTAATATTATGATGATTTCTTGAAAATTATCCATAGGGTTGCATGTTGACCATACCAGGCTAAGGGGTTGATACCTTGACCACTATGATGGAGGGTGTAAAGTCCATTAACCATGTTGAGGGGTTGATACCTTTACCACTATGATGGAGGGTGTGAAATCCATTAACCATGTTAAAGGGTTGATACCTTAACCACTGTGATGGAGGGTGTGAAGTCGATTAACCATGTTGAGGGGTTGATACCTTGGCTACTATTATGGAGGGTGTGAAGTCCATTAACCATGTTAAGGGGTTTATACCTTGACCACTATAATGAAGGGTGTGAAGTCCATTAACCATGTTGAGAGGTTGATACCTTGACCACTATTGTGGAGGGTGTGAAGTCCATTAACGATGTTGAGAGGTTGATACCTTGACCACTATGATGTTAAGAGGTTGATACCTTGACCACTATGCTGGAGGGTGTGAAGTCCATTAACCACGTTGAGGGGGTGATACCTTGACTACTATGATGGAGTGTGTGATGTCCATCTACCAATTGAGGGGTATATACCTTGATCACCTTCCAAGGGGTGCTAAGCCTTGGATTCCAAGTACTAGTTTTCTTGGTCTATGATGATGGTCTCTTCTTACATATGTAATATGCTCTATAAAAGCATGTTTTACTTTAAGCATTATTCATACATATCTTATTATTATTATGCTAGCTATTGCTCATAATTATACATTTCGATTATGTTGTCTATCCCTTGTTGTATTTCATCCTACATACTTAGTACATTCAATATATTAACGCATACTCTATGCCTATATGATGTTACCATGTAGGAGTCGGAGCTCCATTTGGTCATCATCCTCCTCCACGTGGCTAGTAATATCTATTAAAGCTAGTCGGTGAATTCTCTATTATGAGGATAATATTTTTGATCTTATGCTATGTATTAAGTCTCTCTCTCTTTCTTTGATGTATGTTGACTTTGAGGGTGAGCCCGGTTGCTTGTCTTGGCCCCTGCTAAGTATCTATGTAGTAGAGGGGTTGTTTGACATGATGCATAATTATGCTATGAGGCTTGACTCTCTTGTGCCCTTGTTTCTATATTTTTCTAACGCTATTCAATTGCTTCCACGACCAAGGATGTGTAATGATATGCTATGAGGCTTTTTTGGGGTTCCCCATTTGCCGGTCATGACTAGGCCCAAGGATTAGGTCGTGACAGAGATAGTATTAGAGCACTAGGATGTTAGGTCATCAGTGTCCAACAAAGCGCATCGATTATAGTCTTATTTATGGTTGTGAAGCGTACCATGACTATGGATAGGAGACTATGAGGCATTCTAGGAAATGTTTCAGTTCTTCATGATCTTTGTTGTGAGAGTTAGGTCCACTAGGGTTTACTACTAATTTCTAACTGTTGCATTTGCATTTCAGGATATCTCTCAAGCTACTCAGGATGGCGATATATCAAATGTGGAGGTTTATAATGCTCTATGGGTATTGTCCAAAAGGGTGACAAAATTGACAACTCAACTTAATTAACAAGTAAGTGCTCCCGAGACTTCAAATGATAAGAGACGGGGTATTGAGGCCAAAAGGGCCCCTTTTGAAGAAAAGTTCCAGAGTCTCTACTATAAAGGTGACGCTATATGTCCAAAATATAGTAAGGTGCATAGAGGACCATGTTTGAGGGGTACCAATGCTTGCTTTGGTTGTGGTGAAGAGGGGCATAAGAGGAGGGAGGCATAAGAGTAAAGGGGGTGGTGATACAGTGACTCATCTTAGATGCCCTAAATGTGGGAGGAATCATAGTGGTGCATGTTGGAGGAACATGAGTGCATGATTTGGTTGTGGTTAGATGGGCCACAAAATTCCAGATTGTCCATATGCTCACAACAAAAGTAAAGATGGCCGACAACAAGGGCAAAGTGGTCATGTTAATCAAGGGAGGCTAGGAGGAGATGAGGTACCTGGTAGAAAGCTCTAGGGGTTGCCCATGTTCTTATTGCATAGAGTCTTATCTTTTGATCTTGGTTGAACTTAGTTTTATAGGATGAATCTAAGACTTGTTGTGAGATCAACGAGAGTCTTATCTTTTGATCTTGGTTGAACTTAGTTTTATAGGTTGGAGGTCCTGGGGTGGTTTGGCTACTTGCATATCATGCTTCCAATGAGTGTAGGTGTAAGGTTGTAATGTGATGGTTAAGGATGGATGATCTATTTGGTCTACTAAAATGCGCTAATCACTTCTCTAAGATTGATTTTTGGTTCGGGTTTTGTTCCCCAAGTGGGGATGAGGGTAGGTAATATCCCCAAGTGTACTTTCAGACTAAGAGTATACATTTTGAGTATTGGTGGAGTTGTTTAGTTGACTTGTGCACCGGCTATGTTTATGGGTTTCATGAATAGTGTCTTAAAACCTTACATCGACTTGCTTGTGGTGGCCTCTAGTGGGGAAACATTGATTTATTTAGAGCTTGTGAATCACTTGGGGGTAGTATTGTAAGTCTTGAGGGATGTGATGTGGTTTGCTAATTATGATATGTGTGAATTGAGGATAACAAGAAGGTGGTTAGAACTCCTTAGGAATTATGATATGAGTGTGCTTTTTCCCCCGGTAAGGCTAATGTTGTGGTCGATGCACTAAGTAGGGTGCCTAGAATATGTTGATAATGGTAGCAAAGAGGTAACTAAAGAGGTCCATCGACTGGATAGATTGGGAGTTAGGATAGAGCAATTTGAGAGTGGTAGGGTAGTGTTCTTGATGGTTCCAAATCTTCGTTGGTTAAGGAGGTCTAGTTTAAGCAAGGCCTTGACTCCGCCCTGTTAGACATGGAAGTTTTGGGTGGAAGCATGGTAGGGTGGAGGTTGTCTCCTAAGGGGGAGATGGTGGTTTATGCTACCAAGTAGATTATGTGTGTTTAAGGTTGGCAATTGGGTTAAGGTTTGTAGGTCCTTATAGAGTGTTGAGTAGGATTGGTGAGATTTCATGCGAATGGGGATTGCCTATTGATATGGATATGGTTCGTTCGGTTCTTCATGCTTCTAGTTTGAGGGGATGTGTTGGTGACTCTAGTGCTGTTGAAACTCTTTGAGGTTGTGGAGGATAAGTTGGCTTAGGTGAAGGTCCCGGTGGAGGTATTGGGTGGATGGGAAGAGACGTTGATTGATAAGGATGTAGTGTTCGTCATGGCCATTTTGGAAGAATCGTCTAGTCAAAAGTGTTTCTCAGGGCGTCGGAGTGGGCATAGAAAAAGCAATATCCATACCTCTTCCACTCTATTCAAGCTATGATAAAAAATCAAGTCCTTTTTATGATTTCAAGTCTTATGTTTCATCCCCTATATCAATGTATGCACTCATGTTCATGTTGACAAGTTCATGATGATTTTCACACTTATGTTGAGATTTTGAAAATGCTGTTTAAGTGTATTGTTGCACTCTTGTCAGGACTAATTTCTTCATGATCACCCTTCTCAAGTAAATTTCTTTGACATATGGGGACGAGTGTTCCCAAGGGGGAGATATTGAAATGACCTAAAAAAGTACACGAAAATGTGCCTCGGAAGTGCCTGGAATTATAATTTCCATATATCTCAAAATCTGCATGTGATATCGAATATTTGACTTCATATTCATGTTTAGGGGGCAAAATTGAGTTGGAAATGGATCTAACCCCAGTTTTAGAGAAAACGAATCACAATTTCTATTTTCCAAAAATGAATTTTCCAGAGAGGGTTCGCGCCCTTGGTGCAATATGCTTTTGGCACGCTCCATTGTTAAAATTTGCCCAGGTTTTCTGTATTCTGCTCCAAGGCTTTTGGGTCTTGGGCCAAACCCTCCATATTACGTGAAAATACCTATACTTAGCCATATTTTACCTTCATATCATACAAGACATTCCCCAATACTCATTCAAACACTTAGACAAATATTTAACCACAAAATCAAGTGTCCAAATCTTTCCCGGCTCTAAAGGAATTCACTCAAGTTTCAAGTCTCCATTAACATCTTCATCAAGGAATTCTCCAAAGTAATGATATGTGGGTTTCAACTATTGGGTCCTTTCACCCATGGTGCCAAAGCTTTCTTTTTTTTTTTTACCTAAATTGCATGATTTAAAGTTAATTTACTCATGGGTCTTACTTATTATGAATTTCACTGCACACTATGTTGGGGTTTCAGGAAATTGTGACTGTTTTTACATGTTTTGAGCTATGAATCTAAGACTTGTTGTGAGATCAACGGAAGGCTTTTGATATATATTGTTTGAGGGTGTTACCAAATATTGATAGGTGGTTTTACATTGAGTTTTACTGTATAATTTCACTCTTGATTTTCATGGTTTTGCACAAGCATTACAGCCTCACCAAGTGTTTGATAAAATGTCCGGTTATTGATTCTTGAGTTATTGAAGGCCCTATGCATATCATGTGAGCTAATTGACTTTATAATGATGAAAGTAAGGTAATATTATGATGATTTCTTGAAAATTATCCCTAGGGTTTCATGTTGACCATACTATATTAAGGGGTTGATACTTTGACCACTATGATGGAGGGTGTCAAGTCTATTATCTATGTTATGGGGCTGATACCCTGACCACTATGATAGAGGGTGTGAAATCCATTAACCATGTTAAGGGGTTGATACCTTGACCACTATGATGGAGGGTGTGAAGTCCATTAGCCATGTTGAAGGGTTGATACCTCGACCACTATGATGGAGGGTGTGAAGTCTATTAACCATGTTAAGGGGTCGATACCTTACCACTATGTTGAGGGTGTGAAGTTGATTAACCATGTTAAGGGGTTGATACCTTGACCAGTATGATGGAGGGTATGAATCCATTAACCATATTAAGGGGTTGATACCTTGATCACTATGATGGAGGGTGTGAAGTCCATTAACCATGTTAAGGGGTTGATACCTTGACCACTATGATGGAAGGTGTGAAGTCAATTAATCATGTTGAGGGGTTGATACCTTGACAACTATGATGGAGGGTGTGAAGTCCATTAATCACGTTGAGGGGTTGATACCTTGATCACAATGATGGTGGGTGTGATGTCCATCTAGGGAACGATGGGTATATACCTTATCACCCTCCAAGGGGGTGCTAAACCTTGGATTCCAAGTACTAGTTTGCTTGGTCTATGATGATGGTCTCTTTTTATGTATGTAATATGTTATATATAAGGATGTTTGAGTTCAAGCATCATTCATACACATCATATTGTTATTATGCTAACTATTGATCATTATTATGCATTTCAATTATGTTGCCTATCCATATAAGCATGTTTTTCTTCAGGTATCATTCATTCATGTCATATTGATAATATGCTATCTCTTACTTATGATAATGCATTTTTCCACGTGCCTATCCCTAGTTGCATTGCATCCTACATACTTAGTACAATCAAATGTACTAACACATACTCTATGCCTAGATGATGTTACCATGTAGGAATTGGAGCTCTATTTGGTCATCATCCTCCTCCACGTGGCTAGTAATATCTATTCAAGCTAGTTGGTGAGTCCTTCATTCCGGGGATAATATATTTTATCTTATGTTATCTATTAAGACTCTCTATTTCTTTGATGTATATTGACTATGAGGGTGAACCCGGTTGCTTGTCTTGGCCCCCGCTAAGTATCTATATAGTACATGTCTTGTTGGATATGATGTGTAATTATGCTATAAGCCTTGACTCTCTTGTTCTTGATTTTATATTATGGAAGTTCTCCCTTATCCCTTTTGCCCTTATTTGTATTTTTTTTATTGGTATTGAATTGTTTCCATGACCAATGATGTATAATGATATGCTAAGAGGCTAGTGTCACGACTAGGCCCTAGGCTTGGATCGTGATACTAAAGTTCCTTAAAGTTTATGACATGAGTGTGCATTACCATCTGGGCAAGGCTAATGTCATGGATGATGCCCTAAGTCGAGTGTCCATAGATAATATGGCTCATGTTGAGGATAGCAAGAAAGAATTGGCGAGAGAGGTCCATCGGTTGGCTAGGTCGGGAGTTAGATTGAAAGAGGCCGAAAATGGTGGTGCAGTGGTAATAAAGTGTTCTAAGTCATTCTTGATTAAAAAAGTTAAATGGAAACAAGACTTTGACCCTGCTTTGATGGAGTTGAAGTCATTGGTGAAAAGTGGAAAGGCAGAGATTTTCTCCCATAATTCCTCTTATTCTATTCACCCCGGCTCTACCAAGATGTATAAAGATTTGAGAGAAATGTATTGGTAGGGTGGTATGAAGAGAGACATTGCCAAATTTGTAGCCGGTTGCCATACTTGCCAACAAGTCAAGATTGAGCATCAAAGGCCGAGTGATTTGGCCCAAGACATAGTAATTCTTACTTGGAAGTGGAAGAGATCCATATGGATTTTGTAATTATGTTGCCCAAGACCAGAAGGCATTTTGATTCCATTTGGGTTATTATTGATAGAATGACGAAGTCAGCTTATTTCCTATTAGTTAAAGAAACCTATAGTGCCTTAGATAACACCAATTTATATATTCATGAGTTAGTGAGATTGCATGGGGTTCCATTAGCCATCATTTTAGACTGTGCTACTTAATTCACATCGCACTTTTGGAGGTCTTTCCAAAAGGGTCTTGGCACTAAAGTCAAGCTTAGCATGACCTTTCACCCGCAAACGGATAGCTAAGCCAAGAGGACTATCCAAACTCTTGAGGATATGCTTAGGGCTTGCATCTTGGAGTTTAAGGGTACTTGGGCTGAGCATCTCCCGCTCATGGAGTTTGCTTATATCAATAACTATCACTCTAGTATTAGGATGGCACCTTTTGAAGCACTTTATGAGAGGCATCTTAGATCCCTGGTTGGATGGTTTGAAGTAGGAGAAATGGCTTCGTTGGGTACGGATCTGGTTATGGAGGCTTTGGAGAAGGTGAGGGTGATAAGGTAGAGATTGAAGGCGGCTCAAAGTCGGCAAAAGTCCTTTGCCGACACTAGAAGGAGAGACCTTG
Organism: Solanum virginianum; assembly: GCA_000787875.1. Lineage (NCBI taxonomy): Eukaryota > Viridiplantae > Streptophyta > Magnoliopsida > Solanales > Solanaceae > Solanum > Solanum virginianum. The sequence continues at coordinate 74,548 of DF358107.1, read as the reverse complement.
AGTTTGAAGTTGATGATTGGGTGTATTTGAAGGTTTCTCCAATTAAAAGGCGTGGTTCTCTTTTGAAAGAAGGTGAAATTAAGCCCTAGGTACATAGGTCCTTACCAGATCTTGAGGCGTATTGGTAAAGTTGCGTATGAGTTAGAGTTTCCCATGGAAATGAATTTGGTCCATCTGGTTTTTCATGTATCTATGTTGAGAAAATGTATTGGAGACTGATGTGCTATCAAAATACAACACATTTGATGCTTAAAACTTAGGATTTTGTGTGTTCTCAATACGATGTTTATGGTTTTTATGTGTTTTTGGCATTTAATTTGCAGGAAAGCAAGTTGGTATGATTTAGGGGTAAAATTGCAAACTCTTCTAGTTTTTTATGGTTTATGGGACCCTCTACGGGTCGTAGAGTGGGTTTCGTGATGATTTCCATAGAAAGATGAGATCTGAAGTTTAGCTATACGAGTCATGGATCACTCTACGAGTCGTATAGAGTGGTTTCACGAAGAATTCCAGTGAAGGACCAGTTGATGGAGATGAAGTCTATGAGAGTGCAATATGAGTCATAAATCAGTCTGTAACTCGTAAAGTGGATTCGTGGCAGTGAAGTCCAAGATTCAAGAAGCTGAATACGAGATCCCAATTACGAGTCGTAAGGACCTGTCATAGAAAGTTGCCGACTAGGTTTTCTATTTTTTTGGACTTATTTATAATTATTATAAATAGTACTTTTTAGTTAATTTAGAGGGGATACAGTAGAGAATGTCATTAGAAAGTACTTTTAAGGTTTTGTACTTGGAGACTTAAATTTTTGAGATGTTAGATCATTTGTTGAAGAAGGCTGAGACACAAGATGAAACTCTAAGGGGCATGAAATTCGATATTTCAAGCATTAATCAAAAGACACAGTCTCATTCTATGGCTATCTTGTGATTCTTAATTAATATTGGATTTACTTATATTTCAAAATTCAATTGGGTAAGCATTTAATTATGTATTCTCAATTCATAATTTCTTCATCAACCCATAGAATGAGTAGCTAAATCCACTACTTGGGGTTATGGGAACCATGAAGATCTAACCAAATAAACCCAAATAGTTTGCAATTCTTGGAATGAGTATTTGCATGTATTAATCAATTCTCTTCGTTTTGCATATTTTCTAGTGGTGGCCAACATTAGAACTTGCTTGGTGTTACATTCCTGATCCAGGTTGTAATAAATCGTAAAAGACATAGATTAATAGGATTCGATGATGTGTTCTCATCTAATCAACCAAACTAGACCAAGGGGAGATTGATTGGGACTATGGGTAATGTTTAGTATTGAACACTATGGAGATGGGCCAATTCATATAGTGAAATTTGCCTCTCACCTTTGACCGAAGGGCTTGGAGAACTTAAATTACCATCCTGCATGTTATACTCTAGTCAAGAATCGGGTTAGCCGGAGATATTAAGTTAGTGAATCATGGGGAACACAACTCCCAAGTTGCTATCCATTATTGATTTTCTCTTGTGTTAGTTAGTTTAGTTGTTTTTGTTGTTGAATATTACAACCTCCCCACCTTCGGGGAATTGAGTTGTTAATTACTTGAATTGCATATTGGTGAATTCGTAGTGAGTTTCCATATTCTCTATGAGATTCGACCCTAACCATGGTTAGGTTTTATATTTGATAATGACTGCTTTATCCATCAAAAGAGAGGTGTAACATGGGCATGATCAAAGAGTATGGCGCCATTCCCTAGGAATACTGATAGACTTAACTGAATTCACTAGTAATTGTAATTCAAGTGTTAATCCTTCGTTCCCTTGTATTTTACTTTTGTTTTCATTTTTGTTTTTGTTTCTTTGCAGGGTATACTAGTAGTGTATGCCCAACACTAGGAGTCAAGGAAATCCCTTAACTCCACTTGATCCATAGATCCAAAGAATAACAAGAAGAATTGCCTGAGAAAATGCTAACATCTCGGGTTATGCAGCCTTGAATTGGAATGTAAATGATGATGATCGGAATGAAAACCCACCTCTTTTGGAGAATATTCCATAGCCTCAGGATTTCAATGACAATGGTTACTGGTGGAATCAATATAGGTTGAACCCTATGGCTAAGGATATGACCGGGGCTATTATGTTGCCACTACTACTGACTGACACAATGTTCACAATTTCTAGTGGGTTACTTCAAATGCTGTAAAACTGAGGGTTATTTGTGGGCCTACCATCAGAGGATCCACAGAGCCACTTGCACAATGTGGCATTTGTTTGTAAGAGTATGATAGGGACACAAAATATGTCTATGGATGCTCTAGGACTTCATGTTTTCTCATTATCTCTTATGGGGAATACTGCATTATGGCTATCTAAGCTCTCACAGAGTTTAATCACCAATTAGGAAGATTTGCAAAAGGCCTTTTTCGACAGGTACTTCCCTAGATCGAAGAAGCTTAAGTTAAAGGATTAGATCAATAACTTTGAGCAACTTCATAGTGATTCAATTAGCACTATATGGGAGAGATTTAATAAGTGTTTGAGGAGTGTCCCTGACCACAAGATAGTTGGTGATGCCTTGGTGGAGATCTTCTACTGTGCCCTTGATGAGAATAGTCAAGCCTGTGTTGACACTATTATGGGTGGCATATTTTTAGATCAACCATTTGCAAAAATTTCCAAACATCTGGAATAAATGGTCAAGACAAATCGTGCATGGGGACAACATGATAGAGCTTCTATAAGGAATTCATATGATGTCAATGTCGGTTCAGAGAAATCCAAGATCAATGATGAGTTTATGCAACAACTTGCTCAACTTCGCACAAGCATGGGTGTTGTGATCAAATAGAATCAGAAAAGAGAGAATGTGTTAGTTCATCAACATCCAAATGCACTCATGTATGATGAGTCTTATTTTGAGAAGGATGCTTGCTTTGTGAATGATCAGATAGGGGGTTTTCTGACCAATGCCTAAGGGTCAAATTAGGACTATTGATGTTAATGTCAAGGAAACCAAAGTCAAAACTATGGTAGAGATAGAACTTATAGAGACAACCGAGGTGGTTATTAGGAGAGGAATAGCGATCCAGAAGCAGATTGAGGTAGAAGAGATGGTTTAAGAAATGGTCCATATGTGCCACCACATAACCGAAACGCTGGTACAAGTAATTCATGAATTGAGGAGATGTTAGATCATTTGTTGAAGAAGGCTGAGACACAAGATGAAACTCTAAGGGGCATGAAATTCGATATTTCAAGCATTAATCAAAAGACACAGTCTCATTCTATGGCTATTAATATGACACCCCGTAACTCCATGCTCTTATGTGTCCATGTTCCAAGACTCATTTGGTTAGGTTGGGAGTGTATTAGTGTCGTGGGAGACTTCTAGTACTTAGAGAGTTCGAGACTTCCCTACGAATTAAGTTTTTGGTGTTGGTTAATGCAAGGGTCAGTTTTAAATAAGCATAACATCTAGCACATAAAGAACTGGAAGATCTATGATATGTCAAATAAATACTCTTTGAGTTAGCTTTCCAATGCACTTAGTTTCACCTCATTATGAGGTCGGGCAAAGAAGTTATGACCGATTTCGTGAGACCCTCCAGTGCAGTGAAACCACATGGGCAGTAAGGCTTTGGATGAGCTGTGTAGAATGTTTGGGGCTCGAAAAGGCCTTTTTTGGCCTAAGGCATGGGGCACGGCTAGTGGCACAGGCCATGTGGCTTTCCACTGACTGTGTGGCTGGTCGTGTAGGTGAGCAAGTGAAGAATAGTAGGCGTCTGAGGAAGTTTTTGGCCAAGTATTGTGCTATGGCCATCCTTACAGGCCATGGTAAGGCTAAAGAACCATCTGGGCTGGCATGGAACCTCCTGGCTACATTTATTTCTCACCAATTGTAACTCCACGGGCCACTTCCTAAACTGTGTGGCATCACATGGCCCGTGAAGGCTCCCGTCAAAGTGACGAAATTTTATTTTTCCAAAGTATCCCAACTTCAAATTTTTGGCCAAGTCTCACCTTACGGGCACTCTACACGACCCATGTGGGCCTCAGTAGGGCATCACTTTTCTAATTTTTTCATATGTTCACTAATGGAATTTTCATAAATTTAATCCATTCTAATGACCTTTTTAGACTTCCAATGCTATCTTAACCTTTCCAAAAGAACTAAACCCTATTCAAAAGGATAAAAATCTTATTACTCTCAACTAAAACACACTCTCAAATCTTCTCAAGAGTCTTCAGTGAAACCCCAATGTGAATTCAACAAAACTCAAGAAGAAGTGTTGGATTTCAAGACCTCATTCCAAACTTCCATTCTTTCCCAACTCAATTTCAAGAAACTCAAGGCCTAAGGTATATGGGTTTCAACAATTGGGTCCTTTTACCCATGGTGCCGAACCACCCTTTTGATATAAATTACATGTTTTCAATCTAGATTATCTATGGGTATCTCTTACCAAGTAATTTAACTATAAATTATGTTGGGGTTTTATGAAATATTTTTCAACCATGCATGTTTTGTGCTATGAATCTAAGATCTAATATGAAATTTTAGGAGGGGTGTTGATGTATTTTGCATGAGGGTATTACCTAGTGTTGGTGGGTGGTCTTATATTGATTTTCTCATTTGATTTTACTCTTGAATTACATTATTTTAAACTAGTATTACACACTCACCAAGTGATTGATAAAATGTTCGATTTTGAAATATTTAGCTATTGATGATCTATTGCATGACCTAAGAACTGAATAACTTTATGATGATGAAAGAAATGTGTATATATGTGTGTTGATTTCTTGAAAGGTATCTTTAGTGTTTTAAGTTGACCATTAACCAAGTTGAGGAGTTGATGCCTCAAACACCTTAATGGGAGGTGGTAAAAATCCATTAACCAAGCTGAGGAGTTGATACCTCAAATACCTCGATAGGAGGTGGTAAAAACACATTAACCAAGTTGATGGATTGATACCTCAAACACCTTGATGGGAGGTAGTAAAATCCCATTAACCAATTTGAAGGGTTGATACCACAAACACCTTAATGGGAGGTGGTAAAAACCCATTAAACAAGTTGAGGGGTTGGTACCTCAAACACCTCCAAGGGGTGGTTTACTTTGTATTCCAAGTACTAAGTTTCTTAATCTATGATGATGGTCTCTTTCTACATATGTAATATGTTCTATATAAGCATGTTTTACTTCAAGCATCATTCATACATGTAATATTGTTATTATGCTATCCATTGCTTATGATTATGCATTTGACCTATGTTGTCTATCTATTGTTGTATTCTATCCTACATACTTAGTACATTCAAACGTACTAATGCATACTCTATGCCTACATGATGTCACCATGTAGGAACCGAAGCTCCACCTATCTTCTTCCTCCTACATGTGGCTAGTACTATCTTTCAAACCAAGTTGGTGAGTCCTGAACTCCAAGGACATGTTTCTTTGAATTTATACTATGTATTGACTCATATTATATTGGAAACTTATGACTATGAGGATGAGCCCGAAGATTGTCTTGTTCCCCGGTCCTATCTACGTATTAGAGGTGTTGTTGGAACATTATGGTGTATTAATGCTATACTTTGACTTTCTATGTTTCTATGGTATCAACTATGTCCCTTAGCCCACATTTTGCCCTTTTGCTATTTCTTGATGTTGTACAATTTGTTCTGTGACCAAGGATGTGTAATGATATGCTAAGAGGCTTGTTTGGGGTTCCTTTGGGTTCCCCATTTGCCGTGTCACGTCTTGGACCTAGGTCCGGGTCGTGACAATTAAACAACTTGAGTAACAATTTGGTCAAGTGTCAACTCAGTTGAATTAGCATCAAAAGGGTAAATTACCTAGCAACACAATTCAAAATCCAAGGAATGAAGGGGTTTTAGGTTTTGTACTTGGAGACTTCAATTTTGGAGGATAATACACTTATGAATTAATTGGATCTTCAAATCGTATGATTCTCACTTAATATTGGATTTGCTTATTCTTCAATTCATTTGGGTAGTATTTAATTATGTTTTTTCAATTCACAATTTCTTCATATACCCATAGCATGAGTAGCTAAATCCACAACTTGGGGTTGTGGGAACCATGAAGATCTAACAAAATAAACCCGAATAATTTGCAATTGTTGGAATGGGTATTTGCATGTATTAATCAATTCTCTTCATTTTGCACATTTTCTAGTGGTGGCCAACATTAAAACTTGGCTAGTGTTACCTTCCCATTCCAGGTGGTAATGAATAGGAAAGGAGATTATTAATATGATTCGATGATGTGTTCTCGTCTAATAAACTGAATTAGACTACAAGAGAGGTTGATTGGGGCTATGGGTAATGGTTAGTATTGCACACTATAGAGATGGGCCAAGTCTCATAGAAAAACTCACCTCTCACCTTTGACCTAATGGCTTGGTGAACTTAAATTATTGTCCTGCATGCTACACTCTAATCGAGAATGGATTACCTGGGGATATTGAGTGGGTGAATCATAGGGAACACAATTCCCAAGTTGCTCTCCATTATTGGTTGTCTCTTGCATTAATTTTTAGTTTATTTTCTTCTTGAATATTGCAAAACCCCCTCCTTAGGGAATTGAGTTGTTAATTACTTGAATTTCTTATTGGTGTGAGTATTTGTATTCTATATGGGATTCGACCCTAACCTTGGTTAGGTTTTATATTTGGCAACGACCGCTTTATCCTCTAAAAGAGAGGTGTAACTTGGGTATGATCGAGGACCTTAGCTCCATTATGCCCATAAAAATGGTAAATGTTGAAGAACAATTGACCAATGAGAAAGTCTCGGCAGAAGTATTGGATAGGCAAGTCAATCGGTTAAGAAAGAAGGAGGTACTCTCCATCAAAGCCCTTTGGAGAAACCAACATATAGAAAGTACAACTTGGGAAGCCGAAGCCGATATGAAGAAGCAATTCTCCTCCATTCTAATCAAGCTTGAGGTACTATGATCTTTCCTCTTTTAGAGCCTTCTTTCCTTGCATGCCATTCTCATGTTACTAATGCATGGTTATGTGATTTTTGAGGTTGCATTGTAAGTACTATTTGAGACATAGTTTAAATATTATAATGGTGCATGTGTTATATTTTGATATATGGTGCATGTGGCATATGGTGCATGTATTCCATTCCTTAGAGCTTGCATTAACACAATCGAGGATGAATATTCCCAAGGGGGAGATATTGTAAAGCCCCATCTATGAGGAGTATGAAGAATGCAAGAAAATAAGTTTGAAACTTTTTGGACTGTCAGCTTTTACGAGGGGGTTTTACGAACCATAAATCATTGCACGGTCTGTAACTGGTATATAGAACATTGGGCAGACATGGTGAAATTGGAAACTTTCAGAGATTCAATCTACGAATCATCAGATGGTCGGTAAAATCTTCTATGAGTCGTAGATTACATCATGGAATGTAAATCAGAGAAAGGTCTCTGAAATTCTAAAAATCTATTAGACAAAATGCCTATTTATGGCCTATAGAACGAACTATGGCCCATAAATGGGGTCATAATCTTGTCTGGCCACATTTTAAAAAGGGCAGTTTTATCATTTCTCACTATTTTATACCAATACTAGGTCATTATGACCTCCAAGGGACCCTTTATCAGCCCTCTTAGCCCCAAACCATCGCATTCTTCCTTATTCTAGAAATACCCTAAGTCCCAAATCCTCTCAAAATACTCTCAAATCTTCAAACTTTCAAGAAGGAAACAAGCTAGGGTTTTGGTTTCTTCACTTCCAAATTGGATTTTCTCTTCATTAAGTTAACAAGGTATGTAGATTTTGAATATGAAGACCTTCCCTCTACTAGCTCAACTATTCCTCTTCCCCTTTGGTATATTCTCAAGTTATGGAAATATATGATGATTTTATGAACTCATTCGTATAATGATAATATGAATCATTCTATGATGGTTATCCTTGTACATTATCATGTCATACAATATTATATGAAAACTATGACTTGTATGTGAGGGTTTGATGGTGCCCTAATAAGGTTTTCTCATGTTAATGGGTGAGTTATTTTGAATAATGTTCAAGGGTTTTATCATATTTCTTTCATTGCATTTAATTATGAATTACATGATTTCAAGCTTGTGTACATCTACCAACTATGAATTGATTTAAAGATGCATGCCAAGTTCTCAAGTCATGAATGCCTTGTGGCAAGATATGTATGATAACCATGTTGAGACTAACAAGGGGGCTAACAAGTATGCCTTGGTCAATGTGGAGTGAATATCAGGATTCCAAGTAACGATAGTGTTAGGTCTACCTTGGCAAAGTAGACAACTCCTTGTCCGATGTGGAGTTAATATCGGGATTCCAAGTAATAGCTTGCTTAGTCTTATATGCCGGTTATGGTCCCTTCCCACTATATATATGATGTCATGTGATTTGATGATTTTTCAAGCATGGTCCTTTAGGCAATTACCTCTAATTATATATTGAGCCTATATCTAAGTCGCATCTTGATCACTTATGATTTTAGAACCATACCTCCTTTTTGTATTAAATGCCTATGATGGTGATGAGATGAAAGTCTCAACTCCCTAACTGCCATCATAGCATGAGTTATACTTACTTGCCCCTTAGAAATTATTTGCTATGTGATACATCCACATCCACTTCTCTACAACATCCTGATAGGGTGAGTCCAAAGTCTTATTTCCCTTAGAAATTATGTGCTATAAGTTTGTTGATCTTTTATGCTTTCGCAAAACCAAGGATGTGCTTTGCATACTTAAAAGGCTTGCTTGGGATGCCTTCAGGTTCCCACTCACCATATCACATCTAGGCCCTTTGTTTAGGGCGTGACAAAAATAATAATTATACATAGCCTATATCTCAATTGAATCAAATAAACAATAATCTAAAAGACCCATGTTTAAAGTAAGCTCAACTTCGTAAAATCAAATGTAGAAGGGTTTGAGGTCTTCATGGTTGTAAAGGACTATGAATCAACCGCACATACCTTAGGTAACCAAGAAGAAACAAGAAGAAAATGATAAAGAAGAGAGCCCTACTTTAATCCTAACCTAAGCCTTCACTAGTTCACTTTATTGGAGTTCTTATGAGATAGTTTGAATAATTCTAAGTGTTGAATTAAATTTGAATGAGGATAGAAGAGTATAGGTGTTTTGAGAGGTTTAGGATAGGTTAAAAAGTCACATATGACCTTTGGGAATAGCCAAATTTACAAGAACTCCATTAATGAAACAAATGATAAAATTTTGCCAGGAGTTCTGTATGGAGGTCATAGAGACTGTCCAAAGGCATACAGACCATGTGGCCTTTTGTGGTGCATCACTTAGCCAAAATCTCACTAGCAGAGTTTCAAGATGGTGATTCCAAACTTAGAAAAGTTTCACACCAATGCCCATGCAGACCACCTCATAACCCGTGTAGCTATCACACAGTCTGTGAGAGGTTCATGTGTGACAAACCTTGGCCAAAATGTGGTTTTCAAGGCCAATGATACTCACACAAGCCACCACATGGCTAGTGAAATGCCACACGAACTGTTTGTGATTCATGTGGCGTTTGCCTTGGTCTTGAACTCCAACATAAAGCAAAAACTCTACACATAAGGACAAGGGTCACCTCAAGGCTCCTCCACACAGCCCGTTGAGGAATCCATAAGGAGTCACCTTGGTAAAAAACTTTCCAGAACCAAATTCCATGCACCATTAAGGCCTTACAAAGTTTGGGTCCTTACAACTACGCTCTTAATTTCAACAAGTTGTCCAAGTTTGCTCCTTCTTTGGTGGCCGACTCTAGGGCCTGCATGAACAAATTCACTTTGGATCTGTCTGACTTGGTAAAGATGGAGTGCAAGGCTTTGATGCTCATTAAATAAATGGATATCTCTAGACTCAAGACCTATATTGAAAAAGTGGAGAGTGAGAAACTTAAAAATATGAGGACAAGGGAGCATAAGAGGACTTGTTATGGGGGTGGATATTCTTATGGTAAGTCCGGTGGTGGTGATTCCAACAAAGCCAAAGATCTTTAAAGGGTTCTACTCAATGGTTTAACAAAGAGAAAAGAGCCAATCTTAAGAATCAACATGATATGTGAAAGGTAGTTCTCCTCCTCCGATATGCCCTAGGTGTGAAAAGAATTACGTGGGAGAATGCTTAAGAGGAATAAATGGTTGCTTTGGTTGTGGGAATATGGGACACAATATCGCTAAATGTCCTAATATGGCAAATACGAGAAAACAAGGGAGTATATAAGGGCAAGTAGCTCAAAGAGGGCAAGTGTAACAAGGTGTCCAAGCTCAAGATGGTGGTTTTCGTGGTAATTGGTTCTATGCTTTGCATACTAGATGAGAAGTTGATGATCTCCCGATGGAGTCACTAGTATGTTAAGAGTTTTTTATTATAATGTATATTCTTTTATTGACCTTGGCGCAAATATGTCTTTTGTTACTCCTTACTTTTCCCTAAAGCTTGATTTGCTCCAAAAATTATGTTAGAACCTTATTCTGTCTATACTTCTATCGGTGAATCTATTTTAGCGAAGAAAGTTTATAGAAATTATGTCATGTCGGTCGTACATATATTCTTCCCATGCGATCTAGTTGAGATTGACATGACCAATTTTGATATCATTCTTGGCATGGATTAGTTGCATGCATCCTATGCTTCTATTAATTATAGGACCCGACGGTCACATCTCACGTTCCTAATGGCCCTATCCTAGAATGGAAAGGAACCAATTCCATTTTCAAGAGGAAATTTGTTTCTTATATGAAAGCTATAAAAATTATTTTCAAATGATTTGCCCAGAATTCCTACTCCTATAAAAATCATGTTCCTACTCTTTATTCGGTCTCCATAATAAATGAGTTCCCCGTTATCTTCCAGATGATTTGCCCAGAATTCCTCCCATAAGGGAAATTGATTTTGGTATTGACCTTCTGCCTAACACCTATCCTATTTCTATACTTCTGTATCGAATGGCCCTGGTAAAGTTGAAAGAATTAAGGAACAATTAAAGGATTTGCTTGATAAGTGATTCATAAGGACTAAAGTGTCCAAATGGGGTACCCCATACTATTTGTAAGAAAGAAGGATGGTTCATATTGGATGTGTGTGGATTATCAACAATTGAATAATGTAACCATGAAAAACAAGTATCCACTTCCAAGGATTAATGACCTATTTGATCAACTAAAAGGTGCAAGCTATTTCTCTAAGATTGACCTTTGGTTCGGATATCACCAATTGAGGGTGAAGGAAAATGACATTCTAGACACGATATTTAGAATTCGGTACGGCCATTTCAAATTTTTGGTGTCATTAGGACGAACAAAATCTCTTTCCACTTTCATAGATTTGATGAACAGGGTTTCAAGTCATATTTTGACATGTTTGTAGTGGTGTTCATAGATGATATATTGGTTTATTCGTGGGATATAAAGGATCATTAGAACCATTTGAGGATTGTGTTGCAAACATCAAGAGATAGACAACTTTGCCATGTTTAGCAAGTGTGAATTTTGGCTAAAAGAGGTGTCATTTCTTGGTCAAATTATTTCGATTGATGTTATTAGAGTTGATCCAATGAAAATGGAGGTAGTGAAGAATTGGCTTAGACCATTATCTTAATTAGATATTGGGAGCTTCTTAGGTTTGGCCAGATATTATTGAAGATTTGTTGAAGGAATTTCCTCTATTAGTTCTCCATTGGAGGTTGACCCAAAAGTAGGTAAAAGAGTTTTCAATTGTTAAAGGATCTTCTTGCTTTGACTCATATTATGACATTACCCAAAGGTCTGAATGGTTTTATTGTGTATTGTGATGCCTCACATATAGGCATGGATTGTATTTTTGTGCAACATGGAAAAGTCATTGCCTAAGCTTGAAGGCAACTGAAAGTGCATGAAAAGAACTATCCGACACACGATCTCGATTTGTTGGATGTTGTGTTTGAATTGAAAATTTGGTGACATTATCTTTATGGGGTACACGTTGATATGTTCACCAACCATAAGAGTTTGCAATATGTGTTTAGCTAAAGGAATTTGAATCTAATACAAAGAAGATGATTAAAACTTTTAAAGGATTATGATATGAGTGTGATGTATCACCCCGGCAAGGCTAATACTATGGCTGACATATTGAGTAAAGTGTCTATGGGAAACATGACACATGTTGATAATGGGAACAAAGAGTTGGTTAAGGAATTGCATCGCATGGCTTGGGTGTGAGATTGAATAGCTTATGTAATGGTGGTATGTTAGTGCCCAATTGGATGGAATCATCTTTGATGGGGGAAGTCAAAACAAAACAAGGCATGGACCCTACTTTGGTTGAATTTAAGAAGTTAATGGTGGACAAGAAGATAGAGGTCTTCTCATAAGAAGAAGATAGATTGCTACCTTATCAAGGGCGGCTATATGTGCCTAGTGTGGATTAATAAAGCCCATAGTTCCAGGTATTCTATTCATCCGGGATCCACCAAGATGTATAGAGATTTGAGAGAAGTGTCTTCGAGGAATGGCGTGAAGAAAGACATAGCAAAGTGATTATACAACTGCCAATCTATCCTTTGTTAATTACATAAGTATATATGAAGGTGAAATTCTATCCTTTGTTAAGTACATAAGTAATACTTCATAATACAGCAAACCAAGAAGAGAAACAACCCTTAATTTAACAAGAAATGCACATAGCAACATCAACAACACATGCTGTCTAGAAATTTCAGCTTCAACACAACTAACATACTCTCTTGTTTGTCATGAGAAAATTATACTAAACACATGATTACAACTACTTATCTTTACCCTCACATGTAGGTATTGCCAAAGAAGCCTTAAGGTCACTTGAAGCTGCTTGGAAAATCAACAAAACGTTGAGAGCAAAAGTAGAGAGCAATCTATTTTTTTTCTTATGTTCAAAGTGTAATAACTTGTGGGAGCTGTTTTAGTCCTTTTTTAAAAGTAAAGTTGGCCGAATTACTAAGGATTTCTTAACCTTACATACCAAGCTAGTGATGCAGCTAGTTGACACATTTCACTTGGGCCTTATTGGGCTCCAAACAGATGGATCTTGGGCTGCCTATGTGCAGATTTTCCTTCTGTTATTGTGGCCCAATTAGTGAAGTATGGTAGAATGTAGTTGGGCCTTTTTCTTCCATAATGTTGGGCTGTAAATACAGCTCACTTATAGTACTAAAACATGGGCCAAAGATACCTCCTTAACTCGGACTTTATTCATAATCGAAATTGGACAATTTCGACGTCGAGCCTCGAAATCCATATCATGTTTCATATGTATAGTATAAATACTTATAGTGTGTGTGTAGGGTGTTACAAAAGTAAACATGCTTATATATGAAACATATTACATGTATAGGAATAGACCATCATCATAGACCAAACAACTTAGTACTTGGAATCTAAGTTAGACCACCCCTTAGAAGTGATTAAGGTACCAACCCATTAATTAATTGATAGCTTACCACCCCTATCCAAGGTGATTGAGGTACTAACCCCTCAATTGGTTGATGGCTGACCACCCCCATCCTAGGTGATTGAGGTACCAACCCCTCGATTGGTTGATTGCTTACCACCCCCATCTTAGGTGATTGAAGTACCAACCCCTCAATTGGTTGATGGCTTGCCACCCCTATTCTAGGTGATTGAGGTACCAACCCCTCAATCGGTTGATAACTTACCACCCCCATCCTAGGTGATTGAGGCATCACCCCTTAATTGGCTATGGTCAAATTACAACCCAATAGACATTTCTTATGAAATCAACACATACATATCACCCTTTCATCATAATAAAGTCATTTAACTCATATGCCAAGCATTAGGCCATCAACAACTCAAGATACATTAACCAGATATTTCATGAAACACTTGGTAGGTGTGCAATGCTAATGTAAAACCATGCAATTCAAGAGTAAAATCAAGCAAGAAAACTTAACACAAAACAACCCACCAACACTTGGTAGTACCTTCTTGCAACATACATCAAAACCCTTCATCAACTTCAAGATAGATCTAAGATTCATATCTCAAAATATGCATAAACAGTCACACTTCCACAAAATTTGAACATTGTTTATTATCAAATTCATAAGAGAAGACCCATAAGTAAAATCAACTTAGAAACATGTAATTTAGGTAAAAAGGAAGCTTGGGCACCATGGGTGAAAGGACCCAATGGTTGAAATCCATATACCTTAGCTTTAGAGAATTAGTGATGAAGATTGGGAATGGAGACTTGAAGCTTGAGTGAAATCCTTAAGATCCGGATGATCTTGGGACTTGAATTTGGGGTAAAATATTTTTTAAGTGTTTTAGAGAGTATTTGTGGAATGTTTTCTATGATATGAAGGTGAAATATGGCTAAGTATAGGTATTTTCACACATGGGAGGACTTAGACTCAAGAATCAAGAGTCTTGGACCAAACTAAGGAAAAATATATAAAATAACACTGTGGCGCGCCTCAACCGCGTCTCGCTAGGAGCGTGCACAGCTCATTGGAAATTGCATTTTGGAAATTTGAAATTGTAATTCGTTTGCTCTAAAATCAAGGTTAGATTCATTTCACACTCAATTTTGCCCCCTAATCAACAATACAAAGTCGAATTTTTGATATCACATATGAATTTTAAGATATATAGAAATTACAATTCCACGAACTTTCGAGGCACATTTTTGGGCACTTTTTGGGATCGTTACACAAGTTCTAGCTCACTTGGTATTACTCATGTCGGTTAAGGTCTCCTGCCACATACATTGCTATATATATTGTGCAAGATAAATGACTTACAAGAATGTTTTATTATGAGCATTGGTCATGAATGTCATATTGAAATTATGCATCCATTTTTACGATTATGTATTTTGAGTATATTTGCTTTTGTCTTGTAGTATTTCATCCTACATACATAATATATGCAAATGTACTAATACATACTCTATGCCTACATAATATTACCATGTAGGGACCTGAGCACCTTTTGATCATCCTTCATGTGGCTAGTTCAGTACTTTGGAATATAAGTTAAAGGTTTTTGATTTTGATGTGTATGCATTGATAGATCCAGGTGCCACTCTTTCTTTCATCACTCCTTTTGTTTCCAAAAATCTTCATGTTAGTCTCGAATTATTGTGTGAACCTTATGAAGCGGGAGAGTATCTTGGCCCCCGCTCTATTCCATGTTAGAGGTATTGTTCGATATTATGATGTACTTATGCTATAAGCTTGACTCTTATATGCTTTTATGATTATCAAAGACTTGACTTTATCCCGCTTCCCTTTTATTATATCTTTTGTTATTGTTTACCTTGCTTCCGCGACTAAGGATGTGTGATTGATATGCTAAAAGGCTCGTTTGGGTCCCTTTGAGTTCCCAATTACCGTGTCACGTCTAGGCCCTCAGCTTGGGTCATAAATGCTAAGAGGCTTGTTTGGGGTTCCTTTAGGTTCCCCATTCGTCATGTCATGTCTAGGCCCTAGGATTGGGTTGTTACAAACTTGGTATCAGAGCACTAAGTTGTTAATAGTCTGTTGAATCTAACACACCGGATCGATTAGAGTCTTATTCATGGTTGTGAAGTGTGCCACAACTATGAATGGGAGGCTATGAGGAGTTTTAGGAAATATTTCACTTCTTCATGGTCTATATCGTACACACACAGGTATTTGTTCTAAGAATCTATGGACAAGACTCGATATTTGTTCTAAAGATCTAAGGTTTGATATCTATAACTAGTTTAATGATCGGGATCCCTTTGATCCATCAATCATGGTGGAATGAAGGATGTTCTATGAACTCTAGCTATTCAAGAAATATGGAGGATCCATCCTACGAATGCTCTTTGCCCTTCTAGATCATGCCGATTCAAAGAGGGAGACTAAGGAGAGCCCGAACATCTGAGGAGTAACCGGCCCCTCCACCTCCTCAAGGTGGAGGGGTAGTCCTAGATGAGTTTAGAGATGCTATTACAATGTTGGCTCATGCCATGACCAACCAAATTAACCATAGGGCCCAAGCCACTCATGCTCCCACTCCAGATTCTAGAGTGAGGGATTTCACAAGAATGAATCCACTAGAGTACTATGGATCCAGGATGGATGAGGACCCAAGAGTTCATAGACAAGGTATACAAGGTGCTATCCATCATGGGGGTCAATTTGGAGGAAAAGGCGGGGTTGGCGGCCTACCAACTCAAAGGGGTGGCTCAAATTAGGTTTACACAATGGAAGTTGGAGAAGGTGAATGATAATGTTATCCTTTTAGAAAAGTTGAAAGTCATATTCCTCAACCAGTTCTTTCCTATCGAGCTAAGGAAGACAAAGATGATGGAGTTTATGAAACTTAAGCATGGTTCCATGAGTTTGCGGTAATATGCCCTCAAGTTCAACAGGCTATCCAAGTATGCTCCACAATTGGTTGTCTAACCTAAATCAAGGATGAACAAATTTCTATAGGGGATGTACGACTTGGTTAATGAGGAGTATCATACCATCATGTTAGTAGGTAATATTGATTTGTCCCATCTCATGAGATATGTCGAGCAACCAGAGAGGGAAAAGCTTAAAAAAAAGAAGTGGTGAGTCCAAGAGGTCTCGTTTTGAAGGTAGTTTCCAAGTTTCCAAGTGTGGTCGGTTTCCTCAAGACCACAAGTTCCAACGCCAAGGGTCTTCCAATGCTCCTAATAAACAATTTTCTAATGATAATCCAAGGTTCTAAGGTGGCAATAGTGGAATGGTAAATAATAAGTGCCAAAAGTATGGAAAAAACTATGGTGGCCCATTTTGAGGAATTCTAATGCTTGCTTTGGTTGTTCTGAAATGGGTCAAAAAGTTTTTTTGATTTTGATGTGTATGCATTGATAGATCCAGGTGCCACTCTTTCTTTCATCACTCCTTTTGTTTCCAAAAATCTTCATGTTAGTCTCGAATTATTGTGTGAACCTTATGAAGTGTCAAACTCCATTGCTGAGTCCATTGTTGCTAAAAAAAGTCTATAGAAATTGTCCCGTGTTCATTTTGTATAAAGTCTTGCCTTGCGATTTTGTTGAATTGGATATGGTGGATTTTGATGCCATTCTTGGGATGAATTAGTTGCATGTATATTATGCTTCTATTGATTGTAGAACCCGTAAGGTTAAATTCCAATTCCCTAATGAGTCCGTCCTTGAGTGGGAAGGTCATGATGTAATGGTCAAGGTAGATTCATTTCTTGAGTTAAAGCCCAAAGTTTAATTTCTAAGGATTGTTTCTATCATCATATGAGGGTTAGGGATGTTGAGTCCAAAGTCTTTCCTATTGAGTCGGTTCCTATTGAGGGTTAGGGATCTTGATGTCTTTCATGATGAGCTTCCCAGTGTTCCACCCGAAAGGGAAATAGACTTTGGTATGGACCTCCTTCCTGATACTCAACCCATTTCTATTCTCCCTTACTATATCACCCAGTAAAATTGAAGGAGTTAAAGGAGCAATTGAGGGATTTGTCGGAAAAGGGTGTCATAAGGCCTAGTAAGTCACCTTGGGGTGCACCGGTGTTGTTTGTGAAGAAAAAGAATGGTTTTCTTAGAAGGTGCTTTGATTACTAGTAGCTTAATAGGGTTACCATAAAGAACAAATACCCTCTACCAAGGATTGATGACCTTTTTGATCAACTTCAAGGGGTTAGTCACTTTTCTAAGATTGATCTTTGGTTCGGGTATCACCAAGTGAAAGTGAGGGAGTTTGATATTCCCAAGACGGCTTTCTGCACTAGGGATGGGCACTTTGAGATTATGATTATGTCCTTTGGGTTGACTAATGCACTATCTATATTTATGGATCTCATGAATAGGGTCTTTAAACCCTACCATGACATGTTTTTGGTGGTCTTTATTGATGATACCTTGATTTATTCCCATAATAAGGAGGAGCATGTGAATCATGTAAGAGTGGTGCCGCAAATCTTGAGGGAGGAGAAGTTGTATGCAAAATATGAAAAATGTGAGTTTTGATTGAAAGTGGTTTCTGTTCTAAGGCATGTGGTGTCATGTGATGGCATTAAGATTGATCCTAAGAAGGCATAGGTAATTAAGTATTTGCCTAGACCCTTGACAACATTAGATATTAGGAGCTTCTAGGGTTTGGTGGGTTATTATTGGAAGTTTGTGAATGGCTTTTCTTCTATTGCTTCTCCTATGATTAAGTTGAGCCAAAAGAAGGCAAAATTCATGTGGACCGATGAATGTGAGAAGAGTTCTCAAACGTTAAAAGATAAGCTTGTCTCCACTCCTATCTTGGCTCTACCGGAAGGGTTGGAAGGGTTCGTGGTATATTGTGATGCCTCAAGAATCGATTTGGGGTATGTTTGATGCAAAATGGTAAGGTGATAGCCTATGCCTCTAGGCAACTTAAGGTGCATTAGAAGAATTATCCTACCCATGATCTTCAAGTGGCAGTCATGGTATTTTCTTTGAAGATTTGGCGTCACTACTTGTATGGGGTTCATGTTGATTTGTTTACCAACCACAAGAGTCTCCAATACATGTTCATCCTAAAAGATCTTAACTTAAGACAAAGAAGGTGGTTAGATCTCCTTAAAGAATATACTATGAGTGTGCATTATCACCCCGGCAATGCTAATGTTGTGGCTGATTCTCTAAGTAGAGTGTCCATGGGTAGTCTAGCTCATGTTGATGATGATGGTAAAGAGGTGGCTAGAGAAGTTCATCGGCTGGCTAGATTAGGGGTCAGGATGGATGAAGTGGAAAATGGTGGTTTAGTAGTTGTTGATGTTTTTAAATCTTCTTTGATTGAGGAAGTAAAGTCAAAACAAGATCTTGATGTCACGACCAAAGCCTAGTGCCTAGACGTGACATGACTCATGGGAAACCCGAAGGGACCCCAAGCAAGCCTCTTAACATATCATTACACATCCTTCGTCACGGAAGCAATAAAATACAATAAGAGATAGTAAATAAGGATAAATGGGGCTAAGGGACAAATTTCATATCATAGACATCAAGAGTCAAGAGAGAGACAAAGCTCATAGCATTACAAATAACATGTCCAATAACACCTCTAACTATAGAAATTAGCGGGGCCCAAGACAAGCAACCAGACTAACCCTTATAGTCAAGTACATAATAAAAGAAAAGGGAGTCTTTATACATAGCATAAGGTCAAATTCAATGTCCCTGATATGGAGGACTCACCAACTAGCTTGAGAGACAATCGTACTAGCCACGTAGAGGAGGAAGATGATCAAGCGGGGCTCCGATTCCTACATGGTGACATCATGTAGGCATAGAGTATACGTTAGTATGTTTGAATATACTAAGTATGTAGGATGTAATGCAACAATAGATAGGCAACATAGGCAAAATGCAATATCATAGGTAATAGATAACATAATAACAATATGACATGAATGATGGATGCTTGAAGTAAGCCATGCATATGTAGAGAAAAATACATGTTTAGCAAGTGACCATCAATATTTTATATCCAAGACCTACCACCCACTTGGAGAGGGAATGAGGTACAAACCACTCAATATGGTTATAAGGGCCTACTCCCCCCGTACTAGGGAACCAAGGTACAAACCCCCCGATATGATTAATGAGGTACCAACTCCTCAATATAGTTATATGGGCCTACTACTCACCATACTAGGTAACCAAGGTACTAACCCCTTGATGTGGGTATACGTGCCTACTACCCCCGTACTAGGCAACCAAGGTACCAACCCCTCGATTTGGTTACCGGGGCCTACAACCCCCCGAGCTAGGCTTGGTCAACTCATGACACTATGGAAGTTCATCATAAAATAAACATATATACAACAAACTTTCATCATCATAAATTCATATATCAAATATGCCAAGCATTAGGCTTTCAACAACTCAAGAATCACAATTCGGTCATTTTATCAAACACTTGGTGGATGTGCAATGCTAGTATAAAATCATACAATTAAAGAGTGAAATCATGCATGAAATCTTGAAGTAAATTGTCCCACCAATACTTAGTAAAAAAGGATCATACAATAACATCAAAACCCCTCATCAAATCTAATTAGATCCAAGATTCATAGCTCAAAACATACTAAAACAATCAGTTTTACAAAACCCCAACATAGTTCATAGTCAAGTTCATAATAATAGACTTAGGTGTAAAATCAACTTAAAAAGATTTAAATTAGATGAAATAGAAGCCTGGGCACCATGTGTGAAAGAACCCATTGGTTGAAATCCATATACCTTGACTTTGGAAAATCCTTGAAAAAGGTTAGAGATGGAGACTTAAAGCTTGAATGAGAACCTTAAGATCCGAATGAGTTTTGGCACTTGAAATTTGGAGGTGAAATATTGTCTAAGTGTTTGAGAGAGTATTTTTGAATGTCTAGAATGATATGAGGGTGAAATATGGCTAAGTCTAGGTATTTTCACGTATGGGAACACTTAGGCCCAAGACCCAAAAGTCTTGGATCAAGATAGAAAAATAGTGCAAAAAATACAATGCAGCGCGCACTTTGTGCGTCGCGCCAGGGACGAGGATGCACACTGTAAATTGCATTTTTACAATTTTTAAATTTTCTACGGTTGCTTTTAAATCAGGGTTAGACCCATCTCACACTTAATTTGACCCCCTAAATAAGAATATGAAGTTCGTTTTTCGATATTATGCATGGATTTTGAGATATATGAAAATTACAATTTCGGGTACTTCCGAGGCACGTATTCGGGCACTTTTTGGGGTCGTTTCAAAATCTCCCCCTTGGGAACATTTATCACCAAATGTCAAAGAAACATATATGAGAAGAGTAATCATGAAGAAATCAGCCCCAACAATAATGCAACAACACACTTTAAACACCATTTTCAATATCTCAACATAAGTATAAAATCACCATAAACTTTGTCAATATAACCATGAATGCATGCAAATGACTTAAGGGATGGAACATGAGACAAGAAATCACATAGAAGACTTAGAATTAGTATCTTAGGCTTGAGTAGGGTGGAAAATAAAGGGATATCATTTTTGCATGTCCGCTTCGGCCTCTCATGTAGCACTCTCGACTTGTTGATTCCTCCAAAGGACCTTAACGGAAGCAATATCCTTATTCCTCACCCTCTTCACCTGTGTATCAAAGATCTCTATTGGAACCATTTCATATGTCAAGTTGTCTTCAACTACCCCCACAACATCAAGAGGCACAATAGCATTACGGTCACGCTCACACTTCCTCAACATAGACACATGGAAGACTGGATGAACTAATTCTATTTCACTAGGCAATTCAAACTCATAGGACACCTTACCAATCCTCCTTATCACCCTATAAGGAACCATATATCTAGAGGTCAACTTACCCTTCTTACCAAAATGAACCACACCCTTCATGGGTGAAACCTTTAAATAAACCCAATCACCAACTTCGAACTCAAGTTCCCTCCTTCTCACATTGGCATAAGACTTTTTGCGACTTTAGACTGCTTTCGACCTTTCTCTAATCATCCTAACCTTCTCAAGAGCCTCTATAACCAGATCTAGTCCCAGCAAGGCCATCTCTCCAACCTCAAACCACCCAACCGGCGACCTACAATGTCTACCATAGAGAGCCTCAAAAGGGGCCATTCTGATGCCATGACTTTCCAACTCAATAATGAGTTTATTTGAGAATTGGCATTTGACCCTACGGTTTCTACAATCAATAGAGGCATCTCAAAAGGGGCCATTCTGATGCCAGAATGATAGCTATTGTTATAGGCAAACTCAATCAATGGAAGATGATCATCCCAACTACCCTTGAACTCTAAAATACAAGCCCAAAGTATATCCTCGGTTTCAAAACAAAAGGCTATGGCCCCGAACATGCCGTTTACCTAAATGAGGTTGAAAAGGTGGGGCTCCCGATTTCCTAATCTGTCTCGATCTCTATCCCAGTTTGGATAGTTCTTTTGGCTTGGCCATCCATTTGAGGGTGAAAGGTCGTGCTAAGTTTAACTCTTGTACTAAGACCCCTCCGGAAAGACCTCAAAAAATGTGAAGTAAATTGAGCACCACGATCCGATATGATGGACAAAGGAACCCTATTCAACCTCACCAAGTCATGAATGTACAACCTAGCATAATCTTCAACCAATATGTAATCTTAACCAGTAGAAAGTGAGCCAATTTCGTCATCCTATCAAACACAACCCAAATGGAATCAAACCTTTTTCTAGTCTTAGGCAACCCAACCACAAAATCTATATTAATCTCTTCTCACTTACAAATAGGAATCTCTATGTCTTGGGCTACCCTACCCGACTTTTGATACTTAGCTTTGACTTGTTGGCAACTATGACAACCGAATACGAATTTGCCAATGTCCATCTTCATGCCACCCCACAAAAACACATCCTCAAATCTCTATACATCTTAATAGACCCGGGGAGAATAGAGTAAGAAGAACCATGAGTCTCATCAAGAATCTTTTTTCTCAAGCCAACAACACAAAACACACACAACCTACCTTGGTATCTAAGGGTACCATCTCCCCCTTGGGAGAAAACCTCCACCTTACCACCTTTTACCAATGCCTCCAATTCTAACAAAGTGGGGTCAAAAACTTGCTTAGCTTACAACCCCTCAACTAGTGAAGATTTAGAACCATCAACAATAACAACACTCCCATTATAAATCTCTTCCAACCTAGCCCCCAGACGAGCTAACCGATGGACCTCTCTAGCCAACTCTTTACCACTACCATCAACATGAGCTAGGCTGCCCATAGACACCCTACTCAAAGCATTTGCCACAACATTAGCCTCACAGGGATGATAATGCACACTCATATCATAATCAAGTTGAGATCTTTTTTAGTGAAGACATATTGGAGACTCTTATGATCGGTGAACACATCAACATGCACACCATAAAAATAATGATGCCATATCTTTAATGCAAATATCACGGCTCACAAACCTTCGATAGTAACCCGCTAAGCCCAAGAAGCTCCTAATATCTGAGGGGGTCAATGGTCTAGGCCAATTTCTAATCACATCCATCCTTTTAGGATCCAACTTAATACCATCCCCTGACACCACATGACCTAGGAAAGCAACCTCTTTTAACCAAAATTCACATTTTTCATACTTGCCATATAATTTCTCTTCCCTCAATCATTGTAGCACTACCCTCAAATAACCATATGCTCCTCCTCACAATGTGAATAGATCAAAATATCATCAACAAAGACCATGACAAAAGAATCAAGTTTGGGCTTAAAGAACTAATTCATAAGATCCATAAAGATGACTGGTGCATTAGTCAACCCAAAGGACATCACAATAAACTAATAATGCCCATACCTAGTCCAGAAGGCTATCTTAGGAATATCACACTCCCTCACCTTCCCTTTATGATACCCGAACCGAAGATCAATCTTAGAGAAGTGACTAGCCCCATGCAATTGGTCAAACAAATCATCGATTATTAGAAAAAGGATACCTATTCTTAATGGTGACCCTATTAAGTTGCTGGTAGTTAGTATACATTCTAAGAGACCCATCCTTCTTCTTCAAAAACAACACTGGTGCACCCCAAGGTGATTAGCTAGGCCTAATAAAACCCTTCTCCAACAAATCCCTCAATTGCTCCTTTAACTCCTTTAACTCCATTGGGGCCATATGGTAAGGGGGAATAAAAATGGGTTGAGTATCGGGGAGGAGGTCTATACCAAAATCTATTTTCTTTTCGGGAGGAATGCCTAGAAGGTCATTTGGAAAGACATCAAGAAACTCATTTAAAACCAGAACCGACTATATGGGAAGGACTTTAGACTCCACATCCCTAACCCTCACAAGATGATAAAGACACCCCTTAGAGATCAACTTACGGGCTTTCATGTAAGAGATGAACCTACCCTTAACAACCACATTATGACTTTCCAACTCAATAATGAGTTTATTTGAGAATTGGCATTTGACCCTACGGTTTCTACAATCAATAGAGGCATAGTATGCATGCAGCCAATCCATCCCAAGAATGACATCAAAATCAACCATATCCAACTCAACAAGACCACAAGGCAATATTTTATGCAAGATACAAATGGGATAATTTCTATAGACCTTTCTAGCAATAATAGATGGACCAATAAGAGTAGACACCTCATATGATTCACACAACAATTTGGGCTCAACATGAAATTTTTTGGCAACAAAAGGGTAACAAAAGAAATAGTGGCACCCGATTCTATCAATGCATACATATCAAAATCAAAGAGTTTTAACATACCAGTGATGACATCCAGCATCGCATTAACCCTTTGCCTCCTATGTAACATAAAACCAATTGTGCCTTGGGGAACTACGCTATCGACTTACCTCTCTGTAAAGGAATTGCATTGGCACCCCCACCTTGAAGATGAACATCCTTACCCTTATTGCGATTTCAAGGGCAATCTATTACCTTATGCCCTATCTCCCCACAACCATAACAAGCACCAGTATTTCTTAAGCATAGGCCACCATAACCCTTACCACACTTTGGACACACATCAATAGGACCCGCTCCACCAACACCTTGGGCCCTTAGAAAGTCATTGAAAAACCCCATATGACAAGCATGAGAAGACCCTTGGCCTTGATGGAACCAGCCACCCTTTCAACTTTGGAACGTACCCTCAAAGCGGGCTCGTTGGCCTTATTACCTCTCTTCTTCCTTAACTTTTCCTCCTCCATTTTCTTGGCATAGGTCATCAAATGGGACAAAACTATGTCACTAATCAACATAGCGGACCGACATTTCTCACTCACCAAGTCAAATATGCCCATCATAAATTTATTTATTCTAGACCTCGAGCCGGCCACCAAGTGTAGAGCATATTTTGAAAGTTGGTTGAACTTGAGGTCATACTCCCTCAAACTTGCAGTCCCTTGTCTCAAATTCATAAATTCCACCATCTTGGCCTCCCTAATTTCAAGAGGGAAGAATCAATCAAGAAAAGCCGCCTTGAACTCCTCCCAAAGAATCACCTTGCTGATTCCCTTCTCCTCCCTCCTTTGA
This sequence comes from Solanum virginianum, assembly GCA_000787875.1. Lineage (NCBI taxonomy): Eukaryota > Viridiplantae > Streptophyta > Magnoliopsida > Solanales > Solanaceae > Solanum > Solanum virginianum. The sequence continues at coordinate 49,473 of DF358107.1, read as the reverse complement.
ATGTACAATATTTGTGCCACCCCCTTGAGTTGGTAGGCCACCAACTCTGCCTTCTCTTTCGATCTAACGCCCATAATAGCCAAAACCTTGTACACCTTATTAATGAACTCTTGAGGGTCCTCATCCACCTTTGACCCATAGAATTTTGGGGGATTCATCGTCATAAAGTCTCTCACCCGATATGCCGGATTAGGAGCATGAGGGGCTTGGGCCCTTTGATTTGCTTGATTAGCCACAACTTGTGCAAGCAAAGTGAGAGCATCTCGGAGCTCACCATACACCGATTATTCCTCGGGTGTGCAGGCTTTTCTTCCTCTTGTATTAGGCATGATCTTATATAAAAAAAACAATCGTCAAAGGGTAAATCTGACCTTAACTTCTATATTATGACATAGAGTAAAAAGAAGGAAAATATTTCCTAAAACGTCTTATAGCCTCTTACTCATATTTGTGGTGTACTACACAACCATGAATAAGAGAGTCTTATCGATGCAGTGTGTTGGATACCGAGGAACATTAACAACCTAGTGCTTTGATACCAAGTTTATCACTACCCAAGCCTAGGGCCTAGATGTGACACAAAAGCAATAAAATATAACAAAAGATAGTAAATAGAGATAAATGGGGCTAAGGGACAACTTTCATATCATAGACATCAAGGGTCAAGAGAGAGACAAAGCTCATAGCATTACACCTCTAACCATAGAACTTAGCTAGGGCCAAGACAAGAAAATCGGATCACCCTCATAGTCAAATACATAATAAAATAAAAGAGAGACTTTATACACAGTATAAGGTCAAAGTTAATGTTCCTGAAGTGGAGGACTCACCAACTAGCTTAAGGGACAGTCGTACTAGCCGCATGGAGGAGGAGGAGGATCAAACGGGGCTTCGATTCATATATGGTGACATCATGTAGGCATAGAGTATATGTTAGTACATTTGAATGTACTAAGTATATAGGATGCAATGCAACAATAGATAGAAAACATAAGCAAAATGCAATATCATAGGCAATATATTGCATAATAACAATATGACATGAATGAAGGATGCTTACGGTAATTCATGCATATATAGAGAAAAATACATGTGTAGCAACTGACAATCAATATAGAATATACAAGGCCTACCACCCCTTTGGAGAAGAGAATGATGTACAAACCCCTCAATATGGTTATATGAGCATACTACCCCTCGTACTAGCCAACCAAAGGACAAAACCCCCAATATGGTTAATGAGTTACCAACCCGTCAATATGGTTGGGCCAACAACCCCCGTACTAGGCAACCAAGGTACCAATCTCTCAATGTGGTTATACAAGCCTACTACCTCCCGTACTAGGCAATGAAGGTACCAACCCCTCGTGTGGTTACCCAGGCCTACAACCCCATGAGCTAGGCTTGATCAACTTATGACACTTTGGAAGTTCATCATGAAATTAACATATATACAACATACTTTCATCATCATAAAGTCATATATCTCATATGCCAAGCATTAGGCCTTCAACAACTCAAGAATCACAATTCGATCATTTTATTAAACATTTGGTGGTTGTGCAATGCTAGTATGAAACTACCTTAAACAACTCAAGAATCATAATCCGGACATGTTATCAAATACATGGTGGGTGTGCAATGCTAGTGTAAAATGATGCAATTAAAGAGTGAAATCATGCAAGAAATCTTGAAATAAATCATCCCACCAATACTTGGTAACACCATCATACAATATACATCAAAATCCCATATCAAATCTTAAGTTAGATCCAAGATTCATAGCTCAAAACATGCTAAAATAGTCACACATTTAGAAAATCCCAACATAGTTCATAGTCAAGTTCATAATAATAGACCAACATGTAAAATCAACTTAAAAACATGTAAATTAGATGAAATGGAAGCTTAAGCATAGGCCACCATAACCCTT
>DF358107.1:30930-47494 GCA_000787875.1 Solanum virginianum | reverse complement strand
AACATGTAAATTAGATGAAATGGAAGCTTGGGCACCATGGGTGAAAGAACCTAATGGTTGAAATCCATATACCTTGATGTTGGAGAATCCTTGAAGAAGATTGGAAATGGAGACTTGAAGCTTGAATGAGAAACTTAAGATCCGAATGAGTTTTGGGACTTGAAATTTGGAGGTGAAATATTGTCTAAGTGTTTGAGAGAGTATTTGGGAATGTCTTGAATTATATGAGGATGAAATATGGCTAAGTGTTTGTGTTTTCATGCATGGTAATAGTTAGGACCAAGACCCAAAAGATATGGACCGAGATAGATAAACAGTGCACAAAATACACTACAGTGCGCCCTTGGTACGTCGGACTAGGGGCATGGATGCACACTGAAAATCTTATTTTTTCAATTTTCAAATTTTGCTATTATTGCTCTTAAATCAGGGTTAGACCCATTTCCCACTCAATTTGACCCCCTGAACAAGAATATGTAGTCAGATTTGTGATATCATGCACGAATTTTGAGATATATGGAAATTATGATTTTGAGCACTTTTGAGGCACATTTTCGGGTACTTTTTGTGGTCATTTTACTTGACCCCGCATTGTTAGAGTTGAAGGCCTTGGTGAAAGATGTTAAGGTAGAGATTTTTTCCTAAGGGGGAGATGATGCTCTTAGCTACCAAGGTATGTTGTGTGTGCCTAATATTGATAAATTAAGGGGGTTGATATTGAAGTAGGCCTATAATTTATCCTATTCTATTAACCCCGATTCTATAAAGATATATAGAGACTTGAGAGAGGTGTATTGGTGGGGGGTATGATGAGGGACATTGCTAAGATCATATCTGAATCTCACAGTTGACAACAAGTGAAAGACGAACATCAAAGGCCGGGTGGCCTAGCCCAAGATATAGAGCTTTCTACTTGGAAGTGGGAAGAGATCAACATGGATTTTGGGGTTAGGTTGCCTAAGAATAGGAAACATTTTGACTCTATTTGGGTTGTTGTGGATAGAATGACAAAGTCAACTCACTTCCTACAAGTCAAAATTACCTATAGTGCCCAAGATTATGCCAAGTTTTATATATATGAGTTGGTTAGATTGAATGGGGTACCTTTGTCTATCATTTTAGATTGTGGTGCTCAATTCACTTCTCATTTTTGGAGGTCCTTCCAAAGAGGTCTTAGTACCAAGGTTAAGCTTAGCATGACTTTTCACTCTTAAACGGATGGTCAAGCCAAAAGGACTATCCAAACTCTTAAGGATATGCTTAGAGTTTGTGTTTTGGCATTTATGGGTAGTTGGTATGAACATCTTTCACTCATTGAATTTGCTTACAACAATTTCTACCACTCAAGCATTGGTATGGCTCCCTTTGAAGCTTTATATAGTAGGCATTGTAGATCCCCGATTGGGTGATTTGAAGTGGGGGAAATTACTTTGATAGGTCCAGATTTGGTTATGGAGGCTATGGAGAAGGTGACCTTGATAAGGGAGAGACTAAAAATAGCCCAAAGTAGATAAAAGTCCTACTCCGATGTGAGGAAAAAAGATCTTGAGTTTAGGGTTGGTGATTTGGTTTATTTGAAAGTCTCGCCTTTGAAGGGTGTGGTACAATTTGGCAAAAAGGGGAAATTGAGCCCAAGGTTTGTGAGTCCTTATAGAGTTCTTAGGAGGGTTGGTAAGGTTGCATATAAGTTAGAGTTGCCTATGGAGATGAATATGGTTCATCCGGTCTTTCATGTGTCCATGTTGAGAAAGTGCGTGAGTGACCCAAGTGTTATAATGCCCTTTGATGTTATGGGTGTTCTAGAAGATAATTTGACCTTTGATGTTGTGATGTTGTAGGCCCTAGGCTTGGGTTATGACACAATCTCTCCAAGATTGAACTTACTTGAACTATCTGTGTTGCACTTCATTTGCCTTTCTTGTGGAAGGCTCCACCTTACAATACAAGGATATATCTTAGGTTTGTATTTCCCTGAAACTTTATCATTGCATCCCAAACTTTCCAAATAAATTTTGATTTCTCGACTTGAACAATATTAGTAATTGAATATTCTTTGTCACTTAATTTAACTGTAACACCCCTAATCTTGCGTGTACTAGTCTTATGCATATAAATTAACACCCATTTTCAAAAGTGCTTGAATTTCATATTAGAGGGGTATATGTACGCCTAACGCTTAAGAGGATTGACTGTATATAACGTTTAAGTCAAATTGAGGAGATTGCGGCCTTAAACAAAGTGAAAGAAATGAGGTGCTTGTAGGACTTAGGAAGCTAGCAAGTGAGCCACCTACGTGCTTAGCTTAAATAGGCTGGTCAGATGTAGATGAGGCTTGATACCAAATCTGTCCAAGTCCGATAGTGAATAAAGTACATGTTAAGGTGTAACTTTAGCCCATGTTTTAGCATCGTAAATGGACAATATTTACAATCTAAGATTAATAATAAAAGGGCCTAATTACATTCACAATGCACTTGATGATTTGGGCCCAAACTATGTAAAAGAAAAAGAGAAAAGTAGGCAGCCCAGGGCCCATCAAATTGAAACCCATTTAGACCCATATGATAGGGCCTTGCTGCTGCTTCACCATCTTACTAAGATGTGGTCTAAATCTCAAGAGAAAGTCGTCCAAGAATGTCCCTTTAAAAAGGGTTACAAACTAGCCACTTAAAGTTATTTAACATAGACAAAAATCAGCTTTCCTAAGTTTTCTCTCTACTCTTTCTTAACTTTGCAAAGCAGCTACAAGAGACTTTTAGGGTTCTTTGAGAAGCCCTACACCTTGAAGGTAAAGGTAAGTAAAGATACTTGTGTATTTAGTATGGTTTTCATGAAAAACAAGAGAAATAGGCTGGTTATACTTATGCTGAAATTTTGGCCAGCAAGTGTTCCAAAGATTGTTGTACACCTTCCTTATTTATTTAGAAACTAATCTCTTCTTGATGGGCTTGATTATGAAGGGAGATTTTTGTTCTTAATGAGGGTTAGTTCATGAATGATGTAGAAGGGTTGCTGAACCAATATGAGTTTTGGTATGATACCTTAATTGTACCTTTAATAGGAACTTGTGTGCTGATGGTTGAAGGTTGTTGTTTCATGTCCTCTCCTTTGGGACTGCTTTTTGACTATTTTAGGAGTTTTTTATGTGCAAATATTGTGGGAACATTTTGGTTAAAGTTGAAATATGTTTGGGATTGTTGACCTCGAAATATAGCCAAGGGACATAATGTTATGTTGGTTATTTGTATGTTGTGTAGAATTGTTATATATTATGCTTTGTGGGCTGTTTTAAGACTATTATAGGGATAACACAAGATAGACATGACATGTATATGAGGTTTTCTACAAGAAAATATGATTAGAGGTGGAAGGATTAAAAGAATACTCTTGGGTTGATAATTACACACTTGCTACACGTGAGTTACTTTTTATGAGATTAGATTGCCAAGATGTATCTATTAGTTGCTAATACTAGTTTTATCACCTACTATATTGTAAATAAGTATTTTGGAGAAATGAGGTTACTTTGAGGTGATAACGAGGTCATACAACAAGGTATGTAAGGCTACCCGATTTTGCATTACTTGGCATGAAATCTAGATTCTTCCTTGGCACATATAGAGGCACTTACTAACTCCAACATAACTAATAACCATGTCTCCACTCTTTAAAATGTTCATATGATCCTATACATAGTCATTCTCAAAACTTCATACATGCTTGGACACCAAGATGCATGAGTTCTTCTTGCTAAATAAAGTTCATGTGTTGTTTCATCCCCTACGCATTCCATTATTTGTGTAACCTACTCCTTTCATCATGGTATTGTCATGTATGATTATTTACACGTCACATGCTATATCTATGGTCCTACATCTCCCATATTATGACCACCAAAAGAATCATCTCAAAAGTAAATAAAAGATAAAGTAAGTTGCTTATTGATGGGTGGTATCCCAAGGGGTGGAAAAATCACCTAGAATGGGTCATTCCTATATTACGGGGGTATCCCAAGGGTGAAAGGAAAGCCTTCCATGGGTCAATCTCGATAAATTTACCAATAATCAGCAGGTCATTTATCTTATATGTTGTGCATAGATTATACAGTAAAGAAAGGTAAAGTTATAAAAAGGATATAACGTTCATGATTCCACAATTTGACTAAAGGTGGTCTCTTATCCATACACCAGTGCATGATTTCATTTTGAGTTCTTCCTTCATATACAGTACTTCCTGCATTAACTATTCAATACATTATCTCATAAGACGTCTCTTACAGGGGACCTGCATTTCATATTGCAAGTACAGGAGCGAGTAGATCTCCCCAATAGGAGTACAAGATATCCAGCTGTTGTTATTGAGCTCCAGGTTGCTTCGGGGCTTTGTGTGTCTAGAGCTTATATTTTTTATTGTATAGTTAGTCATGAGGTAGGACCTATCCCGACCCTTATCAGATACTATTCCCTATGTAGAGGCTTTGTAGACAATGTAAAATAAAGTGTGGTTATGTCTCATACTTTAGACATTGTGGCTCTAACGACCTAGTCATATGCAATTCCTTTTGGCTAGTTATTACTATCTACTTTGTTGAAAGCATGTTGAATATGGAAACACCTTATAATGTTCATAGAAAGAGCATGGTTATATGTTGGTTCTCTCGACCCTTGTCGGCAACAGGTGCTAGTCTGCTTTAATGGGACTTTGGGCGTGATAAAAGTGGTATCAGAGCGAGGTTTTCCTAGGGAGTCTACAAAGCCATGTCTATCTAGAGTCTTATTTATGGATATGTTGTGCACCACATTTATAAGAGGGAGGCTACGTGGCATTTAGGAGTTTTCCCTTTCTTTTCACTCTTAAGATCATGCCATAGAGCCAAGTGTTGTAGGTGGATTGTGTCTAACCTCTAAATTATTTTATACAGCATGTATACTAGAAACCAGGAAAAACAAAGGTAAAAGGAAGGAAGTAGAAGTGGTGGTTGGTATACCCAGTCGGGTGAGACAACAAAATCAGTCTCCATCATAAACAACTCCAACTCCTCGAGCTCCTGATGAACTAGGAAGTAGTGAAATTTCCTTAGAACCACCTATCGATGCTACTATGCAAGATCTGAGAAATATAGTCTAACTATTGACTCGTATAGTTGCTAGCCAAGGTCAAAGATAAGAAGGCCCAATTATAGGTGTAGGTGGTGCGAATAGGGCAACTAGCATGAGGATACGCGATTTTCTTAATTTGGACCCTCCATCCTTCACCAGGTCAGATCCTAACAAAGATCCAAAAAACTTTATCGATCAGATCCAACGAACTTTAGATGTTATGCATGTGAGTGGTATAGAAGCTGTGAAGATAGCGACATATAGATTGAAGGGTGTGTCTATATTGTGGTATGAAGCTCTGAAGTAATCTAAGGGTATGATGCACCTCCAACTACCTAGAAGGAGTTCAAAGAGGCATTTTTTGACCATCACTTACCATTAGAGATTTAAAAGGCCCGTACAGCTCAGTTTTTTAATCTCCACCAAGGGAATATGAGCCTGAGGGAGTATTGCCTTCAATTTAATTCCCTGGCCAAGTATGCTCCTAATATAGTTGCTACTATGGTAGACCAAGTTCGTCGATATGTGGAAAGGTTGGATTCATATCTGGTCAGAGGTTGTACCATTGCTTCCTTGAATAAAGACATGGGTATAGCAAGGGTGTAAATTTTTGCCCAAAAACTGGAGGACCATAGGCAAAGAAGAAGGACACAAGAGTTAGAAAACGGACAGTCCAAGAGGGCCAAATCTATAGGTCAATTTACACCATCTCAAGGTGAGCTTAGGTCTCATTTTCTAATAGACTGCCTAAGCCATCATCCTCCTACTCTGCAGCTAGTGCTCCACTACAACTCCAAGGGTCTAGTGGTAATCAATTTTGTTAAAGAAGTGAAGGACAAGGTGCATAGACAATAGGATATTCGGCAAGGCAACAAATGACTCTTAGGCAGCCTTGCAAACAATGTAAGGAAAGTCATTTAGTTACATGTCATGTTTGGACAGATGCTTGTTACTAGTGTGATGCGCCAGGGCATATGAGGAGAGATTGCCTGAGGAGACATATGGGTGATATAGCATAACCTATAGGGTTAGCTGTTGCATCATCATCATCAGTTCCTCCATTAGGTAGGGGTCAGCAAGCACCTACAGGTTGTGGTAGAGGTGTTAGAGGGACAGCAAGCTCTAGTGGAGTCTAGAATTGCACGTATGCTCTTGGGAGTCAGCAAAAATTTTAAAGCTTCACCTAATGTAGTCAAAGGTGCATTGTCCATCTTTTCACAAAATGTAGATGCATTAATTGACCCTAGTTCTATGTTATCATATATCACTTCACTAGTTGCTGGGAGCTTTAGAGAACACCTAAATTATTGAACAAGCCATTTGAAGTATCTACACCAACCGGTGAATCTATTATAGCTAAAAGGGTTTATTATGTCTGTGTAATAATTGTTTGTAACTCTGACACATTGGCTGACCTTATTGAGCTAGAAATGGTGGAATTTCATGTTATAATGGGTATGGATTGGCTAGTTTTTATTGTGCCACCATGGATTGTCGAACTAAGACACTGTACTTTCACTTTCCAAATGAGGTAGTTCTTGAATGGGAAGGCAATACTAGGGCACCAAAGGGTAAGTTTATTTCTTATTTTAAGGCATGAAAGATGATATCCAAGGGATATATGTCATCTAGTTAGAGTGAGGGATGTGTAGGTAGAATCACCAACTCTTCAATCAGTTCCAGTAGTGAATAAATTTGTTGATGTGTTAGCTGAAGAGCTTCCAGGTTTACCTTAAGAACAAGAAGTAAATTTTCGTATTAACTTACTTCCAGGCACTTAACCTATTTCTATCCCTCCAAATAAAATGGCCCTAGCAGAATTACGTGAATTAAATGAGCAATTAAAAGACTTGTTGGAGAAGGGTTTTATAAGGCCTAATGTCCCCTTGGGGTGCACCAGTGTTATTTGTACGTAAAAAGGATGGCACCTTGAGAATGTGTATCGACTATCGACAATTGAATAGGGTGAAAATTAAGAACAAAATATCCCCTCCCTAGGATTGATGATTTATATAATCATCTATAGGGTGTCAAATGCTTTTCAAAATTGATTTTAGATTGGGTTATCACCAAATAAGGGTTAAGGAGAAAGATATACCCAAGACCGCTTTCAGGACACATTATGGTCATTTTGAATTTCTTATTATGTCATTTGGGCTAACAAATGCACCATCAGTTCTTTATGGATTGGATGAATAGGGTATTCAAGCCATTCTTGGAGATGTTTGTGATAGTATTTATAGATGATATTTGGTATATTCAAGATCAGAAGAGGACCATGCAAATCACTTACAAGTTCTTCGTGAGTAACAATTGTACGTCAAGTTTTCCAAATGTAATTTTTGGTTAAAATCAGTGGCATTCTTGGGTCATATTGTGTCCGATGAAAGAATAAGGATTGATTCACAAAAGATAGTGGTCGTGAAAGATTGGCCAAGGCCAACAACACCCACAGAAGTTTGAAGCTTCCTAGGGTTGGTAGGTTATTACAGAAGGTTTGTTGAAGGTTTTTTTTGTATTTCTGCACCTCTAACAAAGTTGACACATAAGGAAACTAAGTTCCAATGGAATGATGCATCTGAAAGAAGCTTCCATGAGTTGAAAAGCAGGCTAATTTCTGTACCTATGCTAGTGCTTCCAGAGGGCCTAGAGGGGTACGCAGTGTATTAGGATGCTTCAGTGATTGGCTTAAGGTGTGTACTGACACAACATGGTAAGGTAATTGCTTATGCTTTGAGACAACTACAACCGCATGAGAGAAATTACCCAACACATGACCTTGAGCTAGCAGCAGTTGTCTTTGCTCTGTAAATATGGTGCCACTATTTGTATGGGGTTCATGTTTATATATACTAATGTAGGTGCCTACAGTACATCTTTAAGCAAACAGACCTAAATTTAAGGCAATGGAGATCGCTGAAGCTAATAAAAGATTACAACATTGATATATTATACCATCCCCCGAAAGTAAATATGGTAGTCGATGCTCTGAGTTATAAGGAATTCACAAATATTAGTGAACAAACCATGGTAAATCAAGAAATGGCTAAGGATCTATGTCAGGTAGCCAGTTTGGGAGTTCGCCTCCTTGAAACTCTAAAGGAAAGGGTTGTTGTGCATAATGTTGTAGAGTCTTCGTTGATAATGGAGGCAAAAGAAAAGCAGTTTAAGGATCCTGTTCTACAATGACTTAAGGAAAAGGTGAGTCAGGGTATAATGAAGGGCTTTAAACTTACACAAAATGGAGTACTTTATTGCCAAAATAGATTATGTGTGCCTGATATTAATAGAGCAAGAAGGAGGATAATGGACGAAGCCCATCATGCCAGATATTCCATCCATCCGGGATCAATTAAGATGTATCATTACCTAAAGGAAATGTTTTGGTGGGGAGGCATGAAAAAAGTCCTTGAATTTGTGGCTCAATGTCCGAATAGCCAACAAGTCAAAGTAGAGCACCAAAAGATAAGAGGTTATATGTAATGTATAGATCTTCCAATGTGGAAGTGGGATATGATTAATATGGATTTTGTTACTAGGCTACCTCTCTCATATCAAAAGTTTGACCCCATATGGGTAATAGTTGATCGACTCACAAGGTCAGTACACTTTCTGCCAGTTAAGAGTTATTATACAGTTGAAGTGTATGTAAAGTTATACCTCAAAGAGATAGTTAGGCTGCATGCTGTCCCAATCTCCATTATATCTGATCGGAGAGCTCAAATCACTACAAAGTTTTGGAAGTCCTTCTAGAGGAGTTTAGCAACATAAGTAAATTTGAGTACAACTTTCTACCTCAAACAAACGGTCAAGCAGAATGCACTATTCAAACACTTAAAGATATGTTATGGGCATATGCATTAGACTTCAAGGGTAGTTGGGTGGACTATTTGCCATTTATCGAATCTGACTATAATAAAAGCTACCATTCAAGCATTAAGATGGCACCTTATGAAGCTTTGTATGGAAGGAATGTAGGTCGCCAATCGGATGGTTTGAAGTGGGTGAAACCACCTTGGTTGGGCCAGATCTAGTACAATAAGGCATGGAAAAAGTTAGGGTAGTAAAATAGCGGCTAGAAACAGCCCAAAGTCATCACAAATCATATGCAGATGCTAGGAGCAGAGGATTGGAATTCTCAGTAGGAGATTGGGTATTCTTAAAGGTGTCTACAATGAAAGGGGTTATGAGATTTGGTAAGAAAGGAAAACTAAGCCCGCGTTACATAGGGCCATATAAGATTATTAAGATATTTGGGCAGGTTGCATATGAACTAGAGCTATCCCAAGAGCTTTCAATGGTTCAACTGATTTTTGATATCTCAATGCTTCAAAAATTCATAGGTGACCCATCCCGTAACACTCCTATTAAAGATGTGCAGGTTGCAGAAGATATCACCTATGAAGAGGTACCTATTGCTATTCGAGATCATCAAGTTAAGAAGCTGAACAAATAAAGAAATAGCTTCAGTAAAGGTACTTTAGAGGAACCAATAAGTAGAAGAGATAACATGTGAGGCTACGGAAGTGATAAGATCTAAGTACCCTTACTTATTTCAAGCTAAAGAGGAGTCCAACATGCAGAGTTGTGGCATTAATAGGTATGTGTGTTTGAATACATGTTGTGTTGTCAAAAGTTTATTTAAATAAAGGTTTGAACTTAGTTAAGCTATCCAATTATGCTAACATTCAAAGATGAATGTTCCTGAGGGTAGGAGGATACAACACCCCACATCTTGCGTGTACTAGTCCTATGCATTTGGAACATGATATGGCTTGGTTAAATAAACACAAGGCACATGTAACCTACCTTAGTATCTAAGCACACCATCTCCCCCTTGGGAGAAAACCTCTACCTTACCACCCTTTAACAAAGCCTTCAATTCTAACGAAGCGGGGTCAAGATCTTGCTTAGCTTTCACCTCCTTAACCAATGAAGATTTAGAGCCATCAACTACCACAACACCCTTATTATCCACCTCTTCTAATCTAACTCCCAATCTAGCCAAACGATGGACCTTGCTAGCCACTCCTTTTCCACCATCATCAATATGTGCTAGGCTACCCATGGACACCCTACTCAAATCATCGGCCACCATATTAGACTTACCGAGATATTTTCATGCACTTTGAGTTGTCTAGAAGTATAGGCTATCACCTTACCATTTTTCATCAACACACAGCCCAAACCAACCCTAGAGGCATCACAATACACAACCAATCCTTCTAGCCCTTCTGGTAGTGTCATGCCCAAAGTCCCATTAAGGCGGACTGGCACCCATTTCCAATAAGGCTCGAGAGAACCAACCTATATCCATGTGCTTTCTATACATATTATAAGGGGTTTCTACATTCAACATGATTTTAAGAAAGTAAAAACTAATAAAAAGCCAAAAGGAAATGCATATTACTAGGTCGTTAGGGCCATGTTGTCTGAAGTACGAGACTTGACAACACTTTAATTTACATAGTCTACAAAGCCTCTAGATAAGGAAAAGTATCTAATAAGGGTTGGGACAGGCCCCGCCTCGACTAACTATGCAATACAAAAATATAAGCTCTAGACACACAAAGCTCCAAAGCAACCAGGAGCTTGGTAACAGTAGCTGGATATCCTATACTCCTACTGGGGAGAGCTACTAGCACCTATACCTGCAGCATAAAATGCAGGTCCCCCGTAAGGGATATCAGTATGAGATAATGTACTAAACATGTAAGTCAGGAAATATTGTATATAAAGTAACAACTCAAATGAAACTTTGCACTGGTGTAGGATAAGAGACCACCTTTAATTATATTATGGAATCATGTACTTTGTGAAAATACTGTATATGAAGTAACCACTCAAATAAAACTATGCACTGGTGTAGGATAAGAGACCACCTTTAATTACACTGTGGTATCATATACTTTATGTTCTTTTTATTACTTTACCTTTACTATATAATCTATGCACAGCATGTAATACAAATGACCAACTGATCAGTGCTAAATCTATATCGGGATTGACCCTGGCTAGGTTTTTCTTTTCACCTCTTGGGCTACCCCCGGTGATAAGATCGACCCTATCCGCTTATCCGGATCTCTGCAGGGGAATCTCCACTCACTGCTTCCCCTAATATCCCTGTCTAGGTGATTATTCCACCCCTCGGGTTACCACCCATCAATAAGCAATATACTTTACCTTTCAATTACCTTTGAGATGATTATTTTGGTGGTCATAATAATGGAGTTGTAGGACTGTAGATGTAGCATATGACATGTAAATAATTGTACAAGACAATATGACAATGAAAAGAGTACGTTACACAAATAATAAAATTCATATGAGATGAAACAACTCGTGAACTTTATTTAGCAACAAGAACCCATGTAACTTGGTATCCACGTATGTATGCAGTTTTGAAGGTGACTATGTTTGGGAGCATATACATATGTGAAAGAGTGAAGACACAGTTAATAGTTGTGTTGGATTGGTAAGTGCCTTTATGTGCGAAAGAAGAATCGAGATTTCATGCCAAGTAATACAAAATCGAGTAGCCTTACATACCTCGCTATACGACCTTGTTATTACATCAAGATAACCTTCCTTTCCTCCAAAAATATATCTATATTACAGTAGGTGATAAAATAAACATTAGCAACCAATAGATACATCTTGGTAGCCCAATCTCATAAAAAAACACGAGCAACAAGCGTATAATTATATACCCGAGCATATTCTTTCAACCTTTTCGCCTCTAATTGTATTTTCTAATACATATTCTCATATACATATCATGTGCAGCCTATTATAGTGCCATAACAGTCTTACAACAGCCCACATGCATAACACATAACAATTCTACACAACACATAAGTAAGCGGCATAACATTACGTCGTCTCGCAACATTTCGATGTCAACAATCCCAAATCTGTTCAAACTTTAACCAAATAGTCCCCACCATATATACACATAAAAATAGTCCTAAAATAGTGCAAAAATGGTTCTAAAGTATATGAAGAACATAAAACAACAATCTCCGATTATCAGCCCACAAGTTTCTATTAAAAGCACACTTACAATATCGCACAACTCCTCATTTTTACGGAATATAACAATGGTACAGCATCCTTGTCATATCACTACAAAACTAAAGCTTGTTAAAAACATAAAATTTATATCATAATCCAGCCAACCAAGAAGATAAAAGTCTTTTAATCAATAAGAAAAGTGCACAACAATCCTTAGGATACATATTATCCAAAACTTTTAGCATAAACATAACCAGCCTAGTCTCTTGTTTTACATAAGAATACCATACTAAACACATAAGTATTCTTACTTACTTTTACCCTCAAGGTGTAGGGCTTCTCCCCGAATCCTAAAAGTCTCTTATGGTTGCTTGCATATAAAGTCAAGAAAGAGTTGAGAGAGAATTTGGAAAAACAATCTGATTTGTTTGTTCAAGTTAAATGGCTTGAGTGAGATGCTTATAAGCCCCTTTTAAAGGAGCACTTGGCCGACATACTTTTCCATTATAAGCCTTATTTTATCAAGTGATTAATGTACCATTTTTCCCCTTTCACTTGGGCCTTAAGGGACTCTAAATTGATGGGCCTTTTTAGCCCATATTTTCCCTTTCTCTTAGTTAGTTTGGGCCTAAATTATCAAAGAAATTGTGATGGCTCTAAATTGATGGGCCTTTGCTGCCCATTTCCCCCCTTTCTCTTAGTTAGTTTGGGCCTAAATTATCAAAGAAATTGTGATGTCTTTTGGCTCTTTTTATATATTTCTTGGGATGAAAATATAGTCCATTTATGATGCTAAAACATTGGCTAAAGTTGCACCCTTAATACAGACTTTATTCATAATCAGACTTGGACAGATTCGACGTCGGGCCTCATCTACGTCTAGCTAGCAAATTTAAGCTAAGCAAGTAGGTGACTCACCTGCTAACTTCCTAAGTCCTATAAGTACCTCAATTCTCTTATTTTGTTTAGGGCCTTGATCTCCTCAATTTGACATAAAATTTGTATACGCTCAACCCTCTTAAGCGTTAGACGTACATATCACCCTTTAATCTAAGATTTAAGCACTTTTAAAAATGACCGCTAATTTGACCAAACCATATAATGTTTCATTTGCGTAGAACTAGTACATATAAGATGTGGGGTGTTACATCCACCCCCCCAGGAATATTTATCCTCGAATGTTAACATAATTAGATATCTTGACCATGTTCAAACTTGTACTTAAACAAACTTTTGACAAAATAGCAAGTACTCAAACACACAAGCCTTTAATACCACCAGCTCTGCATGTTGCACTTACTCTTAAGCTTCAAATAAGTAAGGGTACTTAGATCTTATCGCTTCTTCAGCTTCCCACGTTATCTCTTCTGCTTGCTGGCTCCGCCAAAGTACTTTTACTGAAGCTATTTCTTTATTCCTTAGCTTCTTAACATGACAATCTAGAATAGTGATAGGTACCTCTTCATAGGTGAGATCTTTTGTAACTTGCACATCTTCAATAGGTGTAATACGGGATGGGTCACCTATACATTTTCGAAGCATTGAGACATGAAAAACTAGATGAATCATTGAAAGCTCTTGGGTAGCTCTAGTTCATATGCAATCTACCCAGACCTCTTAATAATCTTATATGGCCCCATGTAATGTGGGCTTAGTTTTCTTTTCTTACTAAATCTCATAATCCCTTTCATTGGAGACACCTTTAAAAATAGCAAATCCCCTACTGAGAACTCCAGTCCTTTCCTCCTAGCATCTGCTTATGATTTGTGATGACTTTGGGCTGTTTCTAGCCGCTGTATTACTCTAACTTTTTCCATGGCTTGCTGTACTAGATCTGGCCCAAGCAAGGTGGTTTCATGCACTCCAAACCATCCCATTGGTGACCTACATTTCCTTTCATATAAAGCTTCATAAGGTGCTATCTCGATACTTGAGTGGTAGCTATTATTATAGGCAAATTCAATGAGTGGCAAATGATCCACCTAACTACCTTTAAAGTCTAATGCATAAGCTCGCAATATATCTTCAAGTGTTTGAATGGTGCATTCTTCTTGACCGTCTATCTGAGGGTTTAAAGTTATACTCAAATTAACTTGTGTCCCTAAACTCATTTGGAATGACTTCCAAAACTTTACAGTGAATTAAGCTCCTCGATCAGATATAATGGAGATTGGGACTCCATGTAGCCTAACTATCTCTTTGAGGTATAACTTTGCGTACTCTTCAGCTGTATAATCACTTTTAACTGGTTGGAAGTGTGCTGACTTTGTGAGTCTATCAACTATTACCAATATGGAGTCAAACTTCTTAAATGAGCGAGGCAACCCAGTAATAAAATCCATATTAATCATATCCCACTTCCGTGTTGGAAGCTTTATACATTGCATATACCTAAACTTCTGAAATGAGCGAGGCAACCCAGTGACAAAATGCATATTGATCATATCCTATTTCCATGTTGGAAGATCTATACACTACATATAACCTCCCGACTTTTGGTGCTCTACTTTGACTTGTTGACAATTTGGACATTGAGCCACAAATTTTACCATATTAATCATATCCCACCTCCATGTTATAAGGTCTATACATTGCATATACCCTCCCAACTTTTGGTGCTCTACTTTGACTTGTTGGCAATTGGACATTGAGCCATAAATTTTGCAAGGTCCTTTTTCATTCCTCCCCACCAAAACATTCCCTTTAGGTCATGATAAATCTTAGTTAATCCTGGATGGATGGAATATTTGGAATGATAGGCTTCTTCCATTATCCTCTTTCTCAGTCCATTAATATCGGGCATGCATAATCTATTTTGGCAATAAAGTACTCTATTTTGTGTAAGTTCAAAGCCCTTTATCATACCCTGACTCACCTTTTCCTTAAGTCACCGTAGAACAGGATCCTTAAATTTCCTTTCTTTCACCTCCATTACAGCGAAGACTCTACAAAATTACGCACAACAATCCCTTCCTTTGGGGTTTCAAGAAGGCAAACTCCTAAACTGGCTAGTTGACATAGATCTTTAGTCATTCCTTGATTTACCACAGTCTGATTACTAATATTCACAATTGTCTTAAAACTCAGAGCATTAGTTACCACATTTGTTTTCCCCAGATGGTATAGTATATCAACATCATAATCCTTTATTAGCTCTAGCCATCTTTACTATCTTAAATTTAGGTCTTTTTGCTTAAAGCTGCACTATAGGCTCTTATGATTAGTATATATGTCAACATGAACCCCATACAAATAGTGGCACCATATTTCAGAGCAAACATAACCATTGCTAGCTAAAGATCATATGTTGGATAGTTTTCCTCATGCGGTCGTTGTTGTCTAGAGACATAAGCAATTACCCTACCATGTTGTGTCAATACACTCCCTAAGCTTACTTCTGATGTATCGTAATACACTGCATACCCCTCGCTGCCTTTTGGAAGTATTATCACAGGTGTAGAAGTTAGCTTATTTTTAAGCTCTTGGAAGCTCCTTTCACATGCATCATTCCGTTAGAACTTAATTGCCTTATGTGTTAACTTTGTTAGAGGTGCAGAAATAGAAGAAAAACTTTCAACAAACTTTCTATAATAACCTGCCAACCCTAGAAAGTGCCGAACTTCCATGGGTGTTATTGGCCTTGGCCAATCCTTCACGGTCTCTATCTTTTATGAATCAACCCTTATTCCTTCATCGGATATAATATGACCCAAAAATGCCACTGATTTTAAATAAAGTTCACATTTAGAAAACTTGGCATACAACTGTTGATTACGAAGAACTTGTAACACCTATCATAAGTGACTTGCATGGTCCTCTTCTAATCTTAAATATACCAAAATGTCGTCTACAAATACTATCACAAACACATCTAAGAATGGCTTAAATACCTTATTTATCGAATCCATAAAAACTGATGGTGCATTCGTTAGCCCAAGTGACATAACAAGAAATTCAAAGTGACAATAGTGTGTTCTGAAAACTGCCTTGGGTATATATTTCTCCTTCACTCTCACTTGGTGATAACCTAATCTAAAATCAATTTTTGAAAAGCATTTGGCACCCTATAACTGATCAAATAACTCATCTATCCTCGGGATGGGGTATTTGTTCTTAATTGTCACCCTATTCAACTATCGATAATCGATACACATTCTCAAGGTGTCATCCTTTTTATGTACAAATAACACTGGTGTACCTCAAGGGGACATACTAGGTCTTATAAAACCCTTCCCCAATAAGTCTTTTAACTACTCTTTTAATTCACACAATTCTGTTGGGGCCATTCTATATGGAGGCGTGGAAATAGGTTGAGTGCCTGGAAGTAAGTTAATACCAAAATCTACTTCTTGTTCTAGAGGTAAGCCTGGAAGTTCTTTAGGGAACACATCAACAAATTCATTCACCACTGGAACTAATTGAAGAGTTGGTGATTCTGCCTCCATATCCCT
>DF358108.1:78381-111841 GCA_000787875.1 Solanum virginianum | reverse complement strand
CTGGACACCCCAAGTGGGTGTCAGTCACGGCCCATAAACTGGGACGTGACAATTATTTTCAGCCCAAATGAGGTAGTGCCTAATGTCACCGGGAGCGACTATTATACTTAACTATTGATTTTACTCCAGGAATCAAAGCACCTTAACTATTCATCGAACAATCTATGAAAAGATATTTTTGATATATTTTATTTGAGAGAAATTTTTTTTCTAAATAATAGGATCAATCTCTACATAAGCTGAAATTGCAATAATTATCCAGGTTATGAGTTTATTCAAAAAGTAAGAGAACTCCAAAGAAACAAGGACCCTATTAATCGGTAGTGACATCTATACAATTTATGCTGCTCTTATTCATGATAGACATGTGGAAAGGTTCTACTAGAAATGTACTTGATGATCACGATGTAAAGATTTTAGATAGCTTCCTCGAACAATTTATTGGTACATACTCGATCTTCAAAATGTATATTTTTAAATTACATTATAATAAATCGATAATAACTAATGTGTACCTTTTGTTCTGGATACATAAATATTCTTATTTCTTTAGTTTCCAGCAATTGGAGGAGTTGTACATAAGTTGTATATGTCTAATTTTAAAGTAAGTGTGTATTTTCGTATCTGCGCATGCGTATATTGATACTAGAGTGAGATAGGAGTAAGATGTCACTTCGCACTAACAAAGAAAGACATATAATTTTCAAAATCCTTCAAATTTTAATGGTGATTTCTTATGGTCTCTTCCTAATTATCCTATTAAGTATGAATTATGTAGAGATTACTCATCTATTGCATAAAATTGCATAAATTGATTTCAAGGGTTTTTCCCTATGATCTATTTTATGAAATTCAAATTATGAAAGTTATGATGTTATGATGAAATTGACTATTTTATAAGATGAATTGTATGATTCTTTTTCTAAAGTTCAAAGATGATATGTATGATTGTGGTGGTTTGTTTTAAGGATGATTTAAATTGATGAATTACACTACTTTCATGTGTAGTCCACTTGAGTTACAAATTTAATTTGCATGCATGATCCTACCCAATTATTATATCAAAATTTTCTACTGATGAATGATTTCCATGTATAAGGGTGTCTAAAGACCCTAATGTTTATAAATAATGATGATGGTGAAAGGATAATTCTCACTAAAGATGGATCTCATGTTGGATCATATATTCAGATAAGCTACTCTATGTATATAGGATAATTTATGCCTTTAAAACTTATGAATGAGTATGATTATGCATATATTTTCAAATGTATTCGTGTGAATGACGTAGCACTGAATGGGGCATTGAGGTGGAATTTGACAAGAGAGTCATAGTAGCAACCCTGTGTCTCGCAAACCATGTGCCACAATAGTAGCCCTTGTAGTCTAGGTTAGTGGATCTATATAAGCCACTTTTATGATTTTATGATGCATATGTTATGAGGATAGAGTTCTACTCGATAAGTATTCTATCGGGGGCCAACGTAAAGGGATATGTTGGACTCTAAGTAGTAGCTCACTTGCTCTTATATGTTGATTATGGTATACCTCCTACATGTGTATATGATGACAGGATATTATATCTCATGTATTTTCCTTCAAAGCATTCTCATGCATGTCATATTGAGCTTATATTTTATTGTATATGATTATGCATCTTGTTATGAAGCTTACTATTTATTGTTATATTACATCTCACATGCTAGTACATTTCAAGTACTAACACATACTTTTTGCCTATAAGATCTAACCATACAGGGATTATAGCTCTTATTCATCCTCCTCTACATGGCTAGCAAAAAGGTCTTTGAGTGGTGAGTCCTCCATTTCGAGGACAATATCTGATTTTATTCTTGCTGGCTAGCTTGGATTCGTGAAGATTGTTATTGTGGTGAATCCTCCACTTCAGGAACAATATCCTACATTTATTCTTGCTTATATTGAGACACTAGTACTTTACTTTCTAGGTTGAGGGTAAGCCTTGGACATGTCTTGGCCCCCATCCTATTCATACTTAGAGGTGTTGTTGGATGTCGTACTATGTTGAGCTATGTACTCTCTATGAGATGTTGAGCTTTTATGGAGACTTATCCTTTAGACTCTATCCCTCTTATGTGATGTTATGTGTTGTGGATGATTATGGAAGGTGATGAAAGTCCTAAGTTCCTACTTCCCCATAGCTTATGTTATACTTACCCTCCCCTTAGACATTTTTTGCTATGTGATTCATGTAAATCCCTTTCTCATATTCATCTCTATAGCGTTAGTCATAAGCCCCTATTCCTTTGAAATTATTTATTGAATGCTTGTTTTATATTATAAAACAAAGAATGTGCAAATAATATGATAAGAGGCTTGTTTGTGTTGCCTTTGTATTTTCCATTCATTGTGTCACGTCTAGGCCCTAGGCCTAGGTCATGACACACTAATAGTTCGATCTATTGGTAGTTCATTCGGAGGTTATGCAGTTCTGCCTATTTGGACATTAGAATTAGCTTATACTTTGGGAATATGAATAAGACTTCTATACATTTTAGGAAGGATATTTTTTGAAGTATTTTAAGTGCACAACGCTGTATGTTAATAGTGGGAGTCGACAAAGTTACACAATAAAAGTCGGAAGAAGCTATTGCAAATGTTGCAATGGAATTTCTTGAAATTCTATGTTAAATGTCTTAGTACAATTTTCAAAAATTATGAAGAGTTAGAAGGCCCATGACCTACCAAATCAAAGGTATGTAGTCTAGTTTTCAACACCCTACATGATTTGTTCATATGACCTCAAAATAGAGAGATATGCATATTTTTGTGAGATTACACAAACAGGCACGTCAACATGGGTCCCTCTTGGCTTTAGGTTAGTTAGGATTTATAAATAGCCATTCCCTTCGTTTTTCTCCATTTAAACAGCAAATAAAACTAAAAAAAATGATCAATCCACCTTCTAAATACTCCCCAGTTACTTAGATTCTCAACTCAGAAGTTTAACGAGAATTACTCTAAATTACGAGTTCATCATTGTTGTATAATTTTCTTGTTTATTTAGGCTCCGATTGCTATTGATGCAAGGAGGCAAATTTTTAAGCCTTCTTTTTCCAACATTTTGATACATATAACAACCTTTTTATAACCCTCCTTCGTAATTCTATGTCCTAGTGTCATTTTTATGGATTATGTAGCCATATTGTGGTGTATTTTATATGGTGGCTGAGGTCAACCCCTTTTTCTTGGTTTTTGGATATTTTTGTTGTTTATTATGATATTAAGGTGTGGGAGACAATGGAGGTGTTGGGGTTATTTTGATAGATAGTTGCTGCCCTTTTTCAGTTCTTTCAAAAGAAAATATTATTACTTATTGGATTATTTTTTGTTGTTTCAAGTATCAAATTAAGCCCAAATTTGAGATATATGCTCAGATAGCTGTAAGGATCATTATACATGGTTGGTTTGTTTATTTTGAGTGTGATCCCCACTTTTCTACTTTTTTGCCTAGTTTGGTTTAAGCCAATTTTCTATGATTTTATTGTCAAAATGACCATATGGAAACTATCACTTTACTTTTCATAGTTAGACAACATTTTAAGATCATCCAGAAGGAACATGCACTAGTAGAGTGATCAAAGACATGCATAATTGACATACAGACAGGCTTTGATCTTCTCTCTCTTAGACTAAGTTGAATATGTAAACTCTGTTTGGGGTTGACTGATTGGGAAGTAGGGAAAGGGTTAAAGTCCTTACATATTGAGTATGACAACATTAGCTAGTCTACGTGACTATTTTAGTATCCATTGGAATATGTGGGCACATGCGATTAGTATGTTAATTCCTAGTGTTTCGTTGGTTGCCTAGGCAGATAGGGTGATGATTTGACCTGATGAGGATCCTGTGGGGGATGATATGTGATTTTATATTGTATATTGATTATTTGTTGTACTTCTACTTACTGGGAACTGATAGAGTTATGGTTTGACATGTTGAACCCACCTGTGACTATTGTACTTATGTGTACTGCATTTATGCCTGGTTTTTGTTATTATTGGGCCTTGGTCTAGGGTTAGGGTAGTGATACCCTAGACCCACGCTAGTTAGGGTTGGTAGATATCTATATTGATGTTGGATATGACTTGAGAGGCATATATCCTTGTAGACCAGGCTAGTAGACCAGAGTCTATAGAGTTAGGCCTCAGATATGCATAATGAGCCGGGAACTTGATTACTCTTTTGGCTGCCAGCCCTTTACATTATTTCTACAGCTTATTAGATTTACTCGGATACACAGGGATCGACATCGTCACCCTGACACAGAGTAAAGACTTTTACGACTAAAAGCCCAAGATTTTCCCTCATATGATTACATGTCTATCTAGTAGGATCGTGTGTAGACAAGTATATGTCTCCTATATAACCCCGATTAAAGACTATAGTTAAAGTCTGCATAGCTAAAAGTTGTTGAGTTGAAGTCCCGGTAGTTATTATTGAAGTTAGCTTTGATAGAGGTTATTTTTTACTAGTCTAGGCCTACAGGACAAGCCAGACCACTGGCCACGTCTGACCTTATCCTTGGTTAAAGTCCAGGTCATGAATTGCTTGGTTAATGTCTAAGTTATTCGATTAAAGTCTGAGTTGGTTTGATTAAATTCTGAATGGTAGTGTCAGTTAAAGTCTAGAATGAGGTATACAAAATGGGTTAAAGTCCTAGTTAGAGGTCCTATTAGGAATGTGGTTATATGTGCATCATTGGTTTAGGAGGTCAATTTAGACTTGCCACCCAAACCTTACACATGTTCACCCTATTATTATGTGTGGGTATCCTGAATCGGCTTATGGGTGCCCGGTTGGCCTACAGGCATAAACATTAGGACTTTACACCTACATACATCATTACCCACCCATCCAACCCTTGGTTACCATTATATTCATCACACTATGTGCCTGGTTCTTGTGATTAGATACTTGTGGAGTTACATTTGATGTATCCCTATTTTATTTACTATTCTTACTCAGTCGACCTATGATGCGTATTGGGTAGCATATACTTGGTACCTACTTTCTACATCTATTTTTGGTACAAGTCCTAACATGAGCCAACAATGAAGACTCTTCTTATGATAGCTATATATTCGGAGACTAGTGGTGAGTATTGGATGTCCTTAAATTCTTCCAGTCTCCTTTTGTATTAATGGCTATTTTTTTGTGACTGAAGACTTTTCTTGTATATTATTTTTGTTTTTTATATGTATATGAAGATGTATTATGGTTAGTGTATTATATCGTGTTTATAGTAGTTCAGTTCAAGTGATTTCCAGGTCCTATGAGAGGATAGTTTGTTGTTGTTATGATTATATATGCCTAGTGTTAGCTTGATTTTATGGTAATTATTGTTAAATTATTTTGTTATGCCTATTACTAGCTGTTCAAGAATAAGGTTAGGCTTGCTTATTGGAGGTAAGGTGGAGCCATCATGACCTGTAAAGTTGGTTTGTGACACTTGCACTCCTTAACAACCAAATCTGAAACTCCTGAAATAAACATGCTCATTTACGCTCAAGGGACTGACACTAAAGTAGGCGCATACTTGGACAACTTCATGAACTTGAGGCATACTCCTTCACACTGATACTTCGTTGCTTCAAATAAATTCCAACACATTCGCATCTCTTAACTCAAGTAGAAAGAAGCAATCAAGAAAAGAACTCATGAAACCTTCCCAATCTATGGGACCCTACTCAACCCTTTCTGTCTTCCATTGATTATACTGCACTTGTGTAACTCCCTTAAGTTAATAGATCGCTAATTCCATATTTTCCCACAGTGATACACCCATAATAGCCACAATCGTGTACACCTTATCAATGAAATCTTATCAATCCTCATCCATCCTAGACTCATACTTTCCAATGGGTTCATCCTAATAAAGTCTCAAACTTTAGTTACCACCACCCCATATTTTAAATTGTTCCTTCTTGATTGACTTACGTAATGATCTCATTGGAATTTTTTGAGCTCATTTGTGGAAATTACTATTTTACTCTTTTATAAATTTCATTGGATCTATTTTGAGCTATTAGCATTGTTGGAACAGAAATCTTGAGTTTTAAAAGTGGAAAAGATGAGTTTTGACATCTTTGGAGGTTTAAGTCGTTGAAAAAGTGAGTTCTTGTACTATTTTGGATTTCGGATGTCGAAAAAAATCCATTGATTCCATCATCTCCAAAATATCGACTTTGGTCTATAAGAAGTTAAAGAACTGAATTTATAGTTAAAATGAAGTTTTTAGGCCAAAAGTTGTATTTTTTTATTATTTTTAGAGCCAAAGTTTGACTTTAGTCCACATTCAGTGTTGGAAAGCTCAGATCAAAATTCTGAAAGTTTAAGTAGTTTCGGATGGTGAAACTAACGATAGAAATGATCTCATCATAACATTGGAGCTTTCAAGGGCAGTTTTGGTATTTTGAGTTTTAAACTAGTTTATTTGAGTTGTATTGTTACTTGTGTTGAGGAGACCTCAGAATCAAATTTGATTATTCCATTGAGCTTCGATCGCTATTTCTGATATGGATACATGTCTAGTTTGTAAAATTTTAATTTTGAATGAACTCCAAGGGTTCGTGTCCAGTTTTGAGGTTGGCTGATTATTTTTTGGTTTCTGGTGCAGTCATGTTTCTTCTCTATGTCATGGAGGTCTAGATGACCTAAGCTCTGCGTTCGCTTAGGTTCAATGAGCATTTGTAGAGGATAATGTCCCTTGCTCCGCATTTGTGGAGGTATAGAGCTTGTTTCCCTCCGCGTTCGCGGTAGCCCAACTGCGTTCGCGGAGTGTAGATTGTGCCTAGACTTATTTAATCTGTAAACTCACCATTTTCAACCATTTTCATTAATTTTGAGCTTTAAGAGGCGATTTTTGAAGAGACTATTTGCAGATTTCTTTTGGGTAAGTGTTCCTAATATTATTTTGATTAAATTCCATCATTTATGTTTTGATTTTGTCTTGAATTTTGTGATTTTAAATATCCAAAATTGGGAATTTTTAGTTATGATTTCAAAATTTAATATGATGATTTCTCCTTCGTTTTGAACTCAATTTTAGTGAGATTTTTACCCACGAACTCTATTTCTCATGTAGAACCTGAGTTTTGAGCCTGCCCGAGTGTGTTTCAGCATCGAGGTAGGTTCAGTTAACCTTATTGGGACTGGATTTGAGTTATTGAATATGTTCATGTGACAATTGTAAGATTTAGATTGTTTTATGAGACATGGGTTGATTTGATTGACCTTTGATGGAAATGTGATACCAGTTATGCCAAAATTTGAGTAATTTATGATCCTATTATTGAATTAAGATGGAAATCTTGTGAATTGAGATATTTTGGAAATTATTGTGATATTATGAGACTTGTGATAGCATATGGAGAGCTTCATTGTAATTTGATGATATCTATGATACCTTCGAGACTTATAAGGATATTTTGGGACTTGCGGTGTCTGATTTCATCAGCTATTTGGTTATTGATGAGAGAGTGGTGATATGAGACTTGTTGCTAGCATTGTGGTACTAGATGATGCACTTGGCATAGCCTTTTTGATGTTATGCCTTTTATGCATATCATTTATCATATTATGAGGACTATGTATATTGCATCTGTACTATTGACATTTGGTGATACTTGAAACCCTGGGACATTTTCTTTACTGTGATATTTGAGACATTATGTGATGCCTTGAGATACTTTTGAGATTCATGTGCACTCCCTTTTCCCAGTATCACTCGCTTCCACCCTATTTTGTGAGATTGCCCTTACACCAGCCACCCTAAACTTAGGCTTTTGGCTTGAGTTAAGGTGCACAATATCCAACCTATGAACCAAGGCCACTTTTGGTAGCCACCCTGAACTTAAGTTTTTTGCATCGGTCAAGGTGCACAATATTCAAAGAAGGACCAGGCTAATTTTAGGATTTCACATTCGACAAGGCTAGGTTACTTAGGTTTTTACAAAGGAAAGGGTACATGCAAAGCTCAAACATTGGGATCAAGGGATGCATTACACATTTGGTTGGTCATTTAGAATAAGTGGACTAATATGAAAAATGGCCTAAGATCCTTTCCTAACCAACTAACCTATGGTCTAATCCAGAGTAATAGGGCAAGTTCTAAATTGAAACACATTATAAGAATTAAGCAAAGAAAGCTTACACACACATGACACTGACACATTATCAACATAGACTCTCAAATTATGTGTTTCATCATAATTAAACCTCACTTATCAGAATAAGAACTATCAATCGTCACTACCACATTGTTATTATGAAGACTACCTAACAAAATTTTGATGGGTACCATTTTTCACACAAAACAAGCATATGCCATAAACTTTAGTATTACATGCAAGTAATACTACCTACACATCCTAAATGTAATAGTTCAACAAAGTAATTGTCCTTAGGGAAACAACACAGGCAAGAAAACCCCTCATACTCAAAATTTGGGATAGTTATAGGCCATAGTTACTCAGAATCCACTGAGGCCTATAACTACTCACACCCCATCGAAAAGAGATTGTATTGTCCTTAATGCACAACATATGATAATATAAAAAGCACAGGGGTCAAAAGAAACATACCTAGGTGCCTAAGTGTCATCTCTACCTTGGGTTTCCTCCCAAGCAGCACTTGACTTATTACCACGGCACAATTTGGACAACTTGGTTATTCAGACTTTACCAAGTGCCTAAACTTCAATCTTCAAGTCATCAGGCCTCTTCATCGACTGACAGATGTTGAAGATGACTTCTTCATCATTCAATCGACTCTTGAGTTGGCTTGATTCCATATCTACTAGTTCTCGCTTAATGGCTAGTAAGAGTCTTCCCAAGATGATTGGGACTTTAAACTCGACTTTGCAATCAAGGATCACAAAGTCTGCGGGGAATATGAATTTCTCTACTTTGATAAGGACACCATATAATATCCCCACAACCTTTTTCACTAATCTATCAGCCACCAACAATCACATGCTCGTAGGAGTAGGGCTCTCAATCCTAGCTTCTTGAACATCGCAAGAGGTATTAGATTGATGTTGGCACCTAGACCATATAATTCCCTTGCGAACTCAACATCTCCAATGGTGCAGGGTATGGCGAATGCTCTAGGATCTTCTTATTTTTGAACAAAAAACCTTGTTGTTATCTCAATACAATATTGAAGCTCTTGGCAAAGCTCTTGGCTCATAGTCCGCTTCTTTGTGACCAAGTCTTTTATGAACTTTGCATACCTAGGCATCTTCTCTAATGCCTTAATTAGAGAATGTTGATAGAGATTTGCTTCAGTATGGAGATGAAGTGCTGGAATTACCTTCTTTCTCCTTATTTTTGGGTCTTTGAGGGAAAGGGGGAGGAGGTCTAAGAATGGATTTCAACTTCTGTGGCATCACTGCTGCATCACTTACCTCATCCTTGGTACAAACATCTCTAATCTCTATATCCTTACTCTCAGCAATCTGCTCACGAACATCATTATCATCAACTGGCATCAGAGTGTCAATGATCTATTTTCCATCTCGGGTAGTCAGTGCCATACACTTTGCTTCATTCTTTGGGTTCTAATTGTGTTGCTAGGTAATGTACCTTTCTAATGTTGGCTTAGATAAATTGACATATAACCAAATTATTGCCCTAGCTGCTTGATAGCAATAGAATGAGACTCAATTTTCTAATTAATACTGGAGTTATCGGATTTCATCCCCTTTAAGGTGTCATCCTGAGAGTTAACCTTCTTCAATAGTCAATCAAACATCTCCTTAACTTGAGAACTACCAACACTAGAATCTTAATTAAGTGATGGCACATATGGACCATTTCTATAACCATCTCTGCATCCCCAATCAATATCTCTATCATGGCCCCTGTTCCTATTGTAGTAGCCTCCTTGATTGTTGTCTCTGAAAGTGCCATCCCTGTTAAAGTTTCGAGCTTAGTTTTCTTAACCTTGGCGCTTAAAGTCCTATTGGACCCTTGGGCATTGGTCCAGAAACCCACCATCTGATCAGTGACAAAGCAAGTGTCCTCCTCATAGTAAGGCTCCTCAAACATAGGTGCTCATGGAGGCTGATGAGCTGCATCATTCACTCATTCTTGGTTCTACTTCATCAACAACTCCACATTGGTACTAATCTATGTAAGCTTTTACATCATATCCTTATTTATCTTTGCTTGCGCTGAACTAGTATTATCTAAGAATAAGCTCTTAGTTGTTGACTTATCTCTTGTTCCCCATGCACAATTTATCTTGACCACTTTTTCCAACCTTTCAGAAATCACATAAAATGGATGATCTAGAAATGAGCCTCCCGTGATAGTGTCAGCAACAAATTGGCTATTTTTGTCCAGGGCTCAATAGAAGAAATCCACTAAGGCATCATTAATGATCTTGTGGTTTGGCACTCCTTAGGAACTTTGTGAACCTCTCATATATGGTGTTGATCGAATCACCAGGAAATTGTTCGAATTTGCTGATATGGTCCTTCAACTTCATCTTTTTTAACCTAAAAAAGAACCTCTCCAAAAAGGCCTTCTGCAATTCTACCCAACTGGTGATCAAACTCGGTGGGAGCTCGAATAAGCATCATCTGTTAGAGACAATAAGAAGTCACAGAGCTCAATGACATCTATGGACAGGTTCTAGCTTCCCATCATGCTCTTGCAGACAAAAACAATATTGTGTACATGGTTATGCAGATCCTTTGATGGTACGCCCGCAAAAAACTCATGATTTTACAATATTTATAGTAACCGATTGAGATAATGAACTTGGTGTCATCCGGTAGTAGAGGTAACATAATAGATCCAGTGTCATCTATCGCCATAGGATCTAGTCGATATTGATTCCCTATATGAGCTGCGACTTGAAGATCCTATAGTGGTGGATTAACATCCCCAAGTGGAGGTAGGTTATTATCACCATTGTTCTGGTTTAGTGCTGCATTCAGTGCCTCATATGTAGTGTTATTTGTATTGTTCTCGGCCATTCTTCTCAGCGTCTTGGATCTCAGGGTTAAACAGAGTCAAGGGTAAGTCTCAACTTCAAGTATTGTGCATACACTATATCTGCATGCGGAAAGGAAACAAAAACAACAAAAAATATAAAATGAGGGAAATAAGGATTAATTCCCAAATCACTCAAATTAAACCAGTCTAGCCGTATTCCCTAGCAACGGCACTAAAATCTTAATGTCACCCAAGCTACACCTCCATTTTAAATGTTAAAGTAGTCGTTGCCAAGATTTATAACCTAACCAAGGTTAAGGTCAAATCCCATAGGGAATATGGTAGACTAAGAGTAATTTCAAGAAAGTCGAGTGAATTAACCTACTTATCTCTCGAGGGGGGAGTTTGTAGTTTGTAGAAAGTAAACCTAAACTAGAGCAAGCATTGTAAAATCAATGATAGTAGTAACTAGGGTATTGTGTTCCCCATGATTCCCTAACTTGGTATTACTAGATAATCATAATCACTTCTAGTGTGTTGCATGCAAAATGGTAAGTTAAGTTTACCAAATCCTTTGATCCAAGCAAGAGGTGATGTCGCCCAAGCTATACCTTATTTTTTAGGCTAAAGCGGTCGTTTTCAAGATATAGAACCTAACCAAGGTTAGGGTCGAACCCAAGGAAATATGGTAGACTTAGAAGAATTCAATTGCAATTTAGGGTTATTAACCAACTTATCTACCCAAAGGGGGAGTTATAATTACCAACAAAAGTAATTCTAACTAAAACAAGTGTTAAACCAATGTGGAGAGAAACTACGATTTTGTGTTCATCATGATTCCCTAACTAGTATTACTAGATAACCAAATATTTTTCTAGTTCATAACATACAGAACAGTAAGGTAAGCTCACCAAATCCTTTGGCTTAGGTGAGAGGTGAATTTCACTATGTGATTTGGTCCATCCCCGCAGTGTGACATTACTAACCCTTACTATTGGCCCAATACAACTTCCCCTTGGCCCAATTCATTTGATTAGACAAGAAACATTGATTGAATCATATTAATTAATTTATTTTTCTATTCATTACTACCTTGGTCCAGTCAGTAACACTAGGCGGGTTCTAATGTTTTCCACCATTAGAAAACATTCAAAATGAAGAGAATTAATTAATACATGCATGCACACTTTTCAAGAATTACGAATTACCCAATTTTACCTTATTAGTTCTTCATGGTTCCCACAATCCTAGTTGTGGATATAGCTACTGAAGATCAGTGTAAATGCAAGACTCATGAATTTGAATAACATAATTGAGCACTTACATAATAAAATTAAGCACAAGAAAATCCAACTCTTCAATGAGAATCATAAGATTGTAATTAGAAGATGAAATTAAAGTTTACAAGTGTTTCCCAAACTCTCTAATGTTTTCCTGCTCTCTCTCACTGACTTTTCTCAGAGAAATAACCTAAAAACCTATTTATAGTGTTTAAACTACAAATCCAAAAAAAATAGGATAACTGGGTCGGCAGGCTCTATGAGGTGCTCTATGAGCCGTGTAGTGATTTACGTCTCATAGTTGGGCTTTCATGATTTGTTGCTTCAATTCTGGACTTCGCTTTTGTGATATCTCTCTACGGCTCGTAGGGGGTTTCGTCTGATGAAATTTTAAAAAGTCCATATCTTCTGATCCTCAAGGTATGAGACTGAATCTATGGCTCATCTACATATTCATAGATCCAATTTTAGAAATACACCCTTAACTGGAATTGCACACGAAATCTCCGTCATGACTCGTAGAATACTCTATGGCCTGTAAAGGATCTCGTGGATCCTAAAATTTAGCAACTTCTGCATATTTTGTAGAAACATTGTGCCAACCCTAGAATCCTGCAAAACAAACATTAAAACATATCAAACCTACTAACATCGCATTAAGAACATATAAAATTTCAAGTTTTAAGCAGCAAAAATATTGTATTTTGATACCACATCAAGAGGTAAATTTTTGTATGTGATTTGATCCATTCCTACAATGTGACATTACTAACCTTACCTGTTGTCCTAGTATAAACTCCCTTGATCCAGTTTGATTAATTAGACAAGAAGAAATCAATTGAATCCTATTAATTGATCTTTTTTCTCATTCATTACTACCTTGATCCAGTCAGTAATAACTAGATGAATTGTAAAATTGGACATCATTAAAAAGCAATCAAAATGAAGAGAATTAATTAATACGTGCATGCACACTTTTCAAGCATTATGAATTATCTAGTTGTACCTTGTTAGTTCTTCATAGTTTGACAACCCTAGTTATGGATTTAGCTATGCATAATCATTGTAGATGCTAGAATCATAATATGGAATACCATAATTAAGCACTTACAAAAACAATTTAAGAACAAGAAATCCCAAATTCTTCACTAGAAATCAAAAAGTATTGTTAGAAATCACAAAATTGTATTCCAAGTGTCTCGTGTGTCTCTATACACTTTTCTTGTTGGTCCTGATCGTTCTCTATCTAAAATAAACAAAAATCTTATTTTATAATAACTAAAATACAAATCTAAAACCAAAATCAAAAAACTAGATTTGGCATACAATACGAACAAAGTTATGGACCATACTAAATTCTAAGGCCCGTACTTGGGCTTCACAATCTTCAATCTCCAAAACTTGGCTGCACTTTCGCAAGACATTTTTACAGGTAGTATTCAGACTTACGGCCCATATAGGATTTCGTTTGACAAATTTTCAAAAAATCTAAAAGTCTAATCCTCAAGGCACAAAACCTCATCAATGACTCATATAAAATTCCACAGCTTGTCTAACAGTTCATGAATGCAACTTCAGAAAATAGGCTCTTCACTGGATCTCAACCACAAAATCACTCTATAGCTGGTGGAAAATTTCATGGCCTGTAGAGTGTTTCGTACTTCACTAAAAATGCAGCAACTGCAACACTTAGTTCAAAATCATGTCAAAATCTGTAATCCTGTAAAACAAACATAAAAACACATCAAACCCACTAATATCGCTTTGAGAACACACAAAATTCCAAGTTTTAAGCATTAAAAGTGTTGTATTTTGACAACATATTAGTAAGTATGATGGTTCACTTTGAATATGAGGGTGTGCTTGATTGGGTTGGTCAAACCAGTTCCTAGGTTGTAGGATTAGCCCAAGCTATATAGTTATTTTTGGTTGTTATTGATGATTTCCTCTTTACCCTGTCTTTCATGCTAGTAGATTGTAGACCTGATCTTCCTAGGTAGGTTTCCTATTCTCTCGACATTATAAAATATATTTATTAGCATGCTAGTTTTATTATTATTTAATATTTATGGTTGGCTTGTCTTACTTTCATGATATTTATACCTATTTTATCTGTAGAGCTTAGTCGGCCTATTCCTATTGAGTACCATTTGTTTGGTACACATACTACACTTCTACCTCTTACATACCATGGTGTGAGTCTTCTCTATTATTTTCTATCATGTAGAGCTAGCTAAGGATTTCGGCGATCTTTGTGAGCTCCTAGCATCTGATGTTGCCGATTTCCATTTTACTACTTTTAAAGTTATCTTTATTTTGTATTTAGATAGAGTATGTATTGTTATTGTATCTAAACAACTTGTATTCATATTTTGTATATTAGAAGGACAAATACTAACTGATGTCAGGTCTTGGGGTGGGATTGTTATGTTGTTTCTTCAGTATTTGCATATTTATTTCCTCTATTATGGCAGTTTTTACTTAGTAAGGTTTTTTTCCATTGGGTAGCCCATTACCTATGGTTCTGGGCTACGAGTTAGGCTTATCTACTGGTGGATTGGGTTAGATGCCATCACGACCTGAGAAATTGAATCATGACATATTGGTATCATAGGTCTAGGTTGACCGACATTGTTAGTATGAAAGTAATGCCTAGTAGAATACTGTGGATCATTGTATAAACATTTGTATCCCATCATCAGGAGGATATAGGCACATTAGGAAGAAATTTAGGTTCTTGATCACTTGTAGTGTGCTTTTATCTTGAATGATCTCTAAAACTACTTTCTTTGATTTCACTCTCTTTTAAGATGGTTAACATAAGTTCGCTAGTGGATTTGTCCAAGGCATCAGCACATTTGATTGGAGCTGCGGCGAGTGATTCTCAGGCTGGAGGCAGATCAATAGTACCTCACTAGGGTTAAGCATCTGTTACGACCCAAGCTTAGGGCCTAGACATGACATGGTGCATGGGGAACTCGAAGGGACCCGAAGCAAGCCTCTTAACATATCATTAAACACCCTAGGTCACAAAAGCAATAAAAGACAACAAGAAATGGAAAATATGGACAAACAGGGTAAGGGACAACTTTCATAACATAACCATCAAGAATCAAGAGAGAGTCAAAGTTCATAGCATAGATAAATAACATGTCCAACAACACCTCTACTACTTAGATAATAGCGGGGGGCCAAGACAAGTAACTATACTCATCCTCATAGTCAAAGTATACAATAGAGAAAGAATGTAGTAATACATAGCATAAGAACATAGACCAATGTCCTCAGAA
The DNA here is from genome assembly GCA_000787875.1 of Solanum virginianum. Lineage (NCBI taxonomy): Eukaryota > Viridiplantae > Streptophyta > Magnoliopsida > Solanales > Solanaceae > Solanum > Solanum virginianum. The sequence goes on along the minus strand of DF358108.1, from coordinate 96,286 downwards.
TGGAGGACTCACCAACAAGCTTGAGTGATATTGTACTAGCCTCGTGGAGGAAAAGGATGATCAATTGGTGCTCCGGTTCCTATATGGTGATATCATATAGGCATAGAGTATGCGTTAGTACGTTTGAATATACTAAGTATATGTTGTACTAGCCATATGGAGGAGGATGATCAAGTGGGGCTCTAGTTCCTACATGGTAACATCATTTACGCATAGAGTATGCATTTGTATATTTGAATATACTAAGCATGTAGGATTCAATACAACAAAAGATAAGCACCATACACAAAATGCATAACATAGGCAATGAATAAGCTTATAACAATATGACATGTATGATCAATGCTTAAGTAAAATATGTGTACATAAAATATAATACATATGTAAGAAGAGACCACTATCATATTGGTGGATCATTGCACCCTACCACCCTTGGTGATTGAGGTACAAACCCAATCAATTAGTTGGTGGATTATCATACCCTACCACCCTTGGTGACTGAGATACAAATCCCCCAACACAGTTGCCAAGGTACAAACCCCCTGACAAGGTTGGTGGATCGTTGCACCCTACCATCCTTGGTGACCGAGGTACAAATCCCCCGATATGATTATCAACGTATAAACCTCTTGACATGGTCATCAAGGTACGAACCTTTTGACACGGTTACCCAGCGCGCAACCCCCAAGTAGGGCATGGTCACATTCTAACACTATATATAGAATATCATATACATATATTCATTTCATCATCATATAGTCATTCAACTCATAAGACTTGCATTCGGCCTTCATATCCTTAAGAAACCATAACTGGATATTTTATCAAACACTTGACGGTTGTGTAGTGCTAGTGTAAAATCATGTAATTTAGGGATGAAATCAGCAAGAAAATCCAATGTAAAACCATCATTCAATACTTGGTAACACCTTCAAACAATATATATCAAAGTCCTTCATCAAATCTCACATTAGATCTTAGATTCATATCTCAAAACATGGTAAAACAGTCACAATTTCATAAACCCCAACATAGAGTGCAGTGAATTTCATAATAAGTAAGACCCATGAGTAAATCAACTTTCAATCATGCAATTTTTAAGAAAAGGAAGCTTGGGCATCATGGATGAAAGGAACCAGTGAAAGAAACCCACATACCTTAGCTTTGGAGATGAACAGGAAGCTTGGGCATCATGAGTGAAAGGAGCTAACGAAAAAAATCCACATATCTTAGCTTTGGAGATTAAGTTGATGAAGATTGAAGAGGGAGACCTAAAGCTTGAATGAGAACCTTAAGATATGGATGAGATTTGAGAATTGAATTTAGGAGTGAAATATTTGGCTAAGTGTTTGAGTGAGTATTGGGGAATGATTAGATTGATATGAGGGTGAATTATGGCTAAGCATAGGTATTTTCATGTTTGGAAACACCTAGGCCCAAGAGCACAAAGACTTGGACCGAGATAGAAAACTAGACAATATTTAATACTATGGCGTGCCCTTGCCGCATCGTGCTAGGGGCGCGAAAACCTCTAAATGCGATTTCCAAATTTTGATACCGTTGCTCTTAAATTGGGGTTAGACCCATTTTTCATTCAATTTGACCCCCTAATCAAGAATATGAAGTTAGATTTTTGATATCACGCATGGATTTTGAGATATATGGAAATTACGATTCCGAGCACTTTCAAGGCATATTTTCGAGACTTTTTGGGGTTGTTTCAGTATCTCCCACTTGGGAACATTCATCCCCGAATATCAAAGAAACGTATATGACAGATGTAAACATGATAATTTAAGCCCACATAAGGATGCAACAATGCACTTAAACATCATTTCAAAAATCTCATCATAAGTGTAAAATCATGATGAATTTGTCAATTTAAGCATGAATGTATGCAATGACATGAGGGCTGAACTTAAGACCTGAGATCATATGAAGGACTTAGACTAATACCTTAGGATTGAGTGGAGTGGAAAAGGTAAGGATATCACTTTTGCATGTCCGTTTCTGCCTCCCAAGTAGCACTTTCAGCTTGTTGATTCCTCTAAAGGACCTTAACGAAAGCCACCTCTTTGTTCCTCAACCTCTTTACTTGTCTATCCAAAATCTGAATCAGAACCTCTTCATAGGTCAAATGTTCTTCTAAAACACCCACAACATCAAGATGCATAATAGTATTAGGGTCTCCCACACATTTCCTCAACATGCATACATGAAAGACCAGATGAACCATATTCATCTCACTAGGCAATTCCAACTCATACGCTATGTTTCCAATCCTCCTCATTACCCTATAAGGTCCCATATATCTTGGGCTCAACTTATCCTTCTTACCAAAACAAACCACACCTTTCATGGGTGATACCTTCAAATAAACCCAATCACCATCTTGGAATTCAAGATCCCTTCTTCTCACATTGACATAGGACTTTTGGCGACTTTAGGCCATCTTTAACCTTTATCTAATCATTCTAACCTTCTCAAGAGCCTCCAAAACCAGATCTCATCCTAACAAGGCCACCTCTCCATCCTCAAACCACCCAATCGGTGATCTATAACGCCTACCATAGAGAGCCTCAAAAGGAGCCATACCGATGCTAGAATGATAGCTATTGTTATAGGCAAACTCAATCAAGGGAAGATGATCATCCCAACTACCCTTAAGCTCTAATACACAAGCCCTAAGCATATCCTCAAGTGTTTGGATAGTTCTTTCATCTTGGCCATCTGTTTGAGGGTGAAAGGTCGTACTAAGATTAACTCTTGTACCAAGACTCCTTTGAAAGGATCTCCAAAAGTGTGAAGTAAATTGAGCACCACGATCCGATATTATGGACAAAGGAACCCTATGCAACCTCACCAAGTCATGAATGTACAACCTAGCATAATCTTCTGCCCATATTTAGTCTTACCCGATAGAAAATGAGCCGATTTTGTCTAACTATAAACCACAACCCAAATGGAATCAAAACCCTTTCTAGTCTTAGGTAACCCAACCACAAAATCCATATTAATCTCTTCCCACTTCCAAGTAGGAATCTCTATGTCTTGTGCTAGGCCACTTGGCCTTTGGTGTTCGGCTTTGACTTGTTGACAACTACGACAACTGAAAACAAATTTGGCAATGTCCCTCTTCATGCCTCCCTACCAATACACATCCTTCAAATCTTTATAAATTTTGGTGGAACCGGGGTGGATAATATAAGAAGAATTGTGGGCCTTATCAAGGATTTTCTCCCTTAAACCATCAACACAAGGCACACACAACTTACCTTGGTACCTAAGGGCACCATCTCCCCCTTGGGAGAAAACTTCCACCTTGCCCTCTTTCACCAAGGCCTTCAATTCTAACAAGGAGGGATCAAGTTCTTGCTTTGCTATCACCTCATCAACCAAGGAAGACTTAGAACCATCAACAATAACAATATCACCATTACCAACCTCTTCCAATCTAATCCCTGGTCTAGCCAACCGATGGACCTCCCTAGCCACCACTTTATCATCACCGTCAATATACATAAGCTAGGCTCCCATAGACACCCTACTCAAAGCATCTGCCACAATATTTACCTTAACGGGATGATAATATAAACTCATATCATAATCCTTAAGAAGTTATAACCACCTCCTTTGCCTCAAGTTGAGATCGTTTTGAGTGAAGACATATTGGAGACTCTTATATTTAGTGAACACATAAACATGCACCCTATACAAATAATGTTGCCAAATTTTTAAAGAAAATACTATGGCGGCCAATTCAAGATTAGTAATAGGGTAGTTGTTTTCATTCACTTTGAATTTTTCATAGAAAATACTACGACGGCCAATTGAAGATCATGAGTAGGATAGTTCTTTTCATACACTTTGAGTTATCTAGAAGCATAGGCTATCACCTCACCATTTTGTATTAGAACACAACTCAAACCAACTCTAGAATCATCATAATATACAAAAAAAACCCTCTAGTATATCAGGTAGTGAAAATATAGGAGCGGACGCAAGCTTATCTTTCAATGTTTGGAAGCTCCTTTCACACTCGTCGGTCCACACAAATTTAGCTTTCTTTTGAGTCAATTTTCTCATAGAAGAAGCAATAGAAGAGAACCCATTCACAAATCTCTGATAGTAACCCACTAAGCCCAACAAACTCGTAATATCCAACAGGGTTAATGGTCTAGGCCAATTTCTAATCACATCCTTCTTCTTAGGATCCACCTTAATACCATCCCCCGATACCATATGTTCTAGGAAGGCAACCTCCTTCAACCAAAATTCACACTTTTCATATTTAGCATACAACTTCTCTTCCCTAATCTTTGTAGCACAACCCTAAAATGACCCATATGCTCCTCCTTATTATGTGAATAGATCAAGATATCATCAATGAAGACCACAATAATGGAATCAAGGTAAGGTTTAAAGACCTTATTCATTAGAGCCATGAAGATGGTCGATGCTTGGTCAAGCCAAAAGACATAACCACAAATTCATAATGCCCATACCTAGTCCGAAAGACTATCTTGGGAATATCACACTCCCTCACCTTCACTTGATTTTACCTGGACCGAAGATCAATCTTAGAGAAGTGGCTAGCCCCTTGCAATTTGTCAACCAAATCATCAATACTTGGAAAAGGATACCTATTCTTGATAGTGACCCTATTAAGTAGTTGATAGTCAATACACATCCTTACCCTATAAGGTCCCATATATCTTGGGCTCAACTTATCCTTCTTACCAAAACAAACCACACCTTTCATGGGTGATACCTTCAAATAAACCCAATCACCATCTTGGAATTCAAGATCCCTTCCCTCAATTATTCCTTTAACTCTTTATCTCCGTTGGGGCCATATGGTAAAGGAGAATAGAAATGGGTTAAGTATTAGGGAGGAGGTCTATACCTAAGTTTATTTCCTGTTCGAGAGGAACACCGGGAAGGTCATTTGGAAAGACATAAAGAAACTCATTTATAACTGGAACTTACTCTATGGGAAGGACTTTAGACTCCACATCCCTAACCTTCACAAGATGGTAAAGACACCCCTTAGAGATCAACTTACGGGCTTTAATGCAACAATTCGAGCTCAACATGGCACTTTTTGGCAACAAAGGGGGTAACAAAAGAAAAAGTATACCCGGATCAATTAATGCATACACATCAAAATCAAAGATTTTCAACATACCGATGATGACATCGGGCACCTCCTCAACCCCTTGCCTCCCATGCAAAGCATAAACCAATTGTGCTTTAGGGCACCATTTTATCGGCCACCTCTCCCTAAAGGAACTGCAGTAGCACCTTGTGGATGAACTTTCTTACCCTTGTTGTGATTTTAAGGGAAATCCACCTTTTTGTGACCCACTTCCCTACAACCATAGCATGCATTAGTATCTCTCTAGCATGGGCTCTTATCAACTTTACCACATCTTGGACACACATCATTAGGAACCACAACACCAACACCTTGGGTCCTTAGGGAGTTATTAACAAACCCCCTATTAGAAGCAAGAGAAGACACTTGGCCTTGGTGGAACTGGCCACCCCTTCGGCTTTGGAACTTGCCATCAAAATTAACCCTCTTGGCATAATGGCCCCTCCTCTTCCTCAACTTTTCCTCCTCCATTTGTTTGGCATAGGTTATCAAATGAGATAAGTCTATGTCACTAATCAACATAGTGGATCGGCATTCCTCACTCACCAAGTTGGACACACCCATCACGAACTTGTTCATTCTAGACCTTGAGTCGACAAACAAGTGTGGATTATACTTTGAGAGTTGGTTGAATTTGAAGGAATGCTCCCTCACACTCAAAGATCCTTGTTTCAAGTTCATGAACTCCACCAATTTAGCTTCCCTAAGCTCAAGAGGTAAGAACCAATTAAGAAAGGCTGCCTTGAACTCTTTCCATAGAAATACATTGTTGACTCCCTTCTACTCCCTTCATTAATTGTACCATATTTGTGCTACCCCTTTGAGTTGGTAAGCCGCTAACTTCGCCTTATCTTCCGACCTTACACCCATGATAGCCAATACCTTATAGACCTCATCAATGAACTCTTGAGGCTCCTCATCTACTTTAGACCCATAGAACTCCGGGAGATTCATCCTCATGAAGTCTCTCACTCGAGAAGCCGATGTAGGAACATGAGGGGCTTCAGCCTCTTGATTGGCTTGATTAGCCACAACTTATACAAGCAAGGTGAGAGCATCCCAAAGTTTTACATGAGTTGGTAGCTCCTCAAGTGTGTGGGCTCATCTTCCTCTTGTGTTAGGCATGATCTAGCATAGCAAAAAACAATTATTAGCGGGGAGGGAAACCTTACTTTAACTCTATAACATGACTTAGAATATGAAGAAGGGAAACATTTCCTAAAATATTTCATAGCCTCCTACTCATAGTTGTGGTACACAACACAACCATGAATAAAACTCTAATCGACGCGGTTTGTTGGACTCCGAGGAACTAACAACCTAGTGCTCTGATACCAAGTTTTTCATGACCCAAGCCTAGGTCCTGGATGTGACACGGCGCATGGGGAACCCAAAAGGACCCCAAGCAAGCCTCTTAACATAACATTATACATCTTTGGTCGCAGAAGCAATAAAATACAACAAGAAATGGTAATTAGGGACAAACATGGCCAAGGGACAACTTTCATAACATAACCATCAAAAGTCAAGAGAGAGTCAAAGCTCATAGCATAGATACATAACATGTCCAACAACATTTCTACTACTTAGATAACAACGAGGGCCAAAACAAGTAATCGGGCACACTCTAATAGTCAAAGTATATAATAGAGAAAGAATGTAGCAATATATAGCATAAAAACATAGACCAATATCCCCAGAATGGAGGACTCACCAACTAGCTTGAGTGATATTATAATAGCCATGTGAAGGAGGAGGATGATCAATCGGTGCTCCGGTTCCTACATGGTGACATCATGTAGGCATAGAGTATGCGTTGGTACATTTGAATATACTAAGTATGTAGGATGCAATGCAACAAGAGATAAGCACCATACATAAAATTCATAACATAGGCAATGAATAAGCTTATAGTAATATGGCATGTATGATCAATGCTTAAGTAAAACATGCTTACATAAAACATAATACATGTATAAGAAGAGACCATTATCATATTGGTGGATCATCACACCCTACCACCCTTGGTGATTGAGGTACCAACTCTATTAATTGGTTTGTGAATCATCGTACCCTACCACCCTTTTGTCGTACCCTACCACCCTTGGTGACTGAGGTACTAACCCCCTGACATGGTTGCCAAGGTACAAACCGTCTGACATGGTTGGTGGATCGATGGATCCTACCATCCTTGGTGACGTAGGTACAAACACCCCAAAATGGTTATCAAGATACAAACCCCTCGATATGGTTTTCAAGGTACAAACTCCTTGACACGGTCACCCAGCGCGCAACCCCTGAGTAGGACATGGTCACATTCTAACACTATATAGAGAATGCCATATACATATATTCATTTCATTATCATTTCATCATCATATAGTCATTCAACTCATAAAACATGCATTGGGCCTTCAATTCATCAAAAAACTATAACCGGATATTTTATCAAACACTTGGCGAGTTGTGTAGTCCTAGTGTAAAACCATGCAATTTAAGGATGAAACCATGAAAGAAAATCCAATGTAAAATCATTATTCATTACTTGGTAATATCCTCAAGCAATATACATCAAAACCCTTAATCAAATCTCACATTAGATCTTAGATTCATACCTTAAAACATGGTAAAACAATCACAATTTCATAAACCCTAACATAAAGTGCAGTGAATTTCATAATAAGTAAGATCCATGAGTAAATCAATTTTAAATCATGTAATTTTAGGTAAAAGAAAGCTTGGGCATCAAGGGTGAAAAGAAACCCACATACCATAGTTTTGGAGATTAACTTGATGAAGATTGGAGATGGAGACTTGAAGCTTGGATGAGAATCTTATCGGATAAGTTTTGAGACTTAAATTTAGGAGATAAATATTTGGCTAAGTGTTTGAGTGAGTATTGGAGAATGTTTAGAATGATATGAGGGTGAATTATGGCTAAGTATAGGTATTTTCACATTTGGAAACTTTTAGGCCCAACACCATAAAGTCTTGGACTGAGATAGAAAACTGGACAAAAAATTTAACACTATGGTGTGCCTTTGGCGCATCGCGCTAGGGACGTGAAAACATCTAATGCGATTCCTAAATTTTGATACAATTTCTCTTAAATTGGGGTTAGACCCATTTTCCACTCAATTTGACCCCCTGATCAAGAATATGAAGTCAAAGTTTTGATATCACGCACGAATTTTGAGATATATAGAAATTACGATTCTGAACACTTTCGAGGCACATTTTCGGGCACTTTTTGGGGTCATTTTTTAGCATCTATATTAGACAACTTGGCTAGATTTTTTAAGTAGGCCAGATATACCCCCACTTTCTTTCCTAAAGAGCAGGATTTGGGCTAGTGTTTTACTAAACGATTGATTTTATCGCTTTGTTTGGTATCAGAGCATTTGGTGGTAGCAGGATCTACTTTTCCTTAGGTTGTTAGCTATGTGAGGGTTGTACAAGGAGCATGTTTTGATATCTTTAATGGAAGATATCAAACTAGTGATAGGTCTTTCCCTTTTCGACCCATCAGCCCTATGGTGCAAGTGAAAGAAGGTCCTAAGTCTGTTTGTTGTTCCCCCAGCAGAAAAAGAATGAGCTTGGATTCCTAGGATTTATAGTGTGGCCATTCAAATATCGGATCCCATCAGTTGCAACTAGGTCTTCTCCACATCCCCGATGATAGGCTAAATAGGTTTAGGGGTGTGGTACCTTAGTGCAGTAAGCTAGGAATGGTTCCTTGGGTGTTAAAGATGGTTCACAAGTTGTTAGGAGCAGGGACACTTATGATAAGCCCAACTAGACATCTCAATAGGGTGGTTCTAGCTCGAAAAAGGATCAAGGGTTTCTAATACACTACCTGCCTAGCTGTAACGACCCCAAAAATTGCCCGAAAATATGTCTCAGAATGTCTAAAATTTTAATTTTAGTATATCTCAAAATTCATTTGTTATTTCAAAAATTTGACTTCGTATTCTTGTTCATGGGGTCCAAATTAGGGGAAAAAGGTCTAACCTCGATTTTAGAGCAACTGTATCAAAATTCAAAAATTACAAAATATGATTTCCAGAATGTGGTGCGCGACACTGGCGCATCGTGCAAGTGTGTTATTTTGGCGCAGTTTTATTTTTCTGTCCAAGACTTCTAAGTCTTGGGCCTAAGTGTTTCCAAATGTATTTTTACCTATACTTGGCCTTATTTCACCCTTATATCATCCAAAATCATTCCCCAATACTCACTCAAAGACTTAGACTAATATTTCACCCTAAATTCAAGTCCCAAAACACAAGAACAATCTTAAGAATTTCTTCAAGGATTTAATTCAAGCTTCAATTCTCCATCTTCAATCTCTTTCAAGGGATCTCCAAAGCTAAGGTATATAGTGTTGAACTATTGGGTCCTTTCACCCATGGTGCCTAAGCTTCCTTTTTACTTAAATTGCATAATTTAAAGTTGATTTTATATGTGGGTCTTGTATATTAAGAAATTTACTGCACAATGATTTGAGCTCATGAAAGTATGGTTGTTTTAGCATATTTTGAGCTTTAAATCTTGGATCTAATGTAAGATTTGATGAGGGGTTTTGATGTGTATGTCTTGAAGGTGTTACAAGGTGTTGAAAGATGGTTTTATAATAGATTTCTCTTGCATGATTTCATCTCTAAATTGCATGATCTTTTACCCCCATTACACACCTGCCAAATGTTTGATAAAATGTCCGGCTAGGGTTTCTTGAGGAATTGAAGGTCCAATGCATGTCTTATAAGTTGGATGACTTTATGATGGTTATATTATGATGAAATAATGATGAAATGATTGTATGCATGTGATGTATAATGATGAGAGGAAATGTAGGTATATGATGACTTTGTGATGATGTTAGGGATGTCCATATGAGTTGTTTCATGGAAAGGTGCCTATGGGGTTGCATGTAGATTATTGGGTTCTTATGTTTTTTCTATTCTTGGGAAATAAGCAGTTCTTTCTTCATGATTGAAATGTAATGGTTTGATGAGTTAGTTCTATGATTCCTACCAAAAAGGCCATGTCGTAAGGTAGAGTGGTTAATGATACATACCAAAAAGGCCATACTGTAAGGTAGAGTAGTTAATGATTCCTACTGAAAAGATCAGGTCATAGGATATGGACACCCTACCGAAAAGGCTATACCGTAAGGTAGAATAGCTAATTGTGCCAACCAAAAAGATCATATCATAAGGTATGGGTACCCCATCTAAAAGGCCATACTGTAAAGTGGAATGACAAAAGGTTCCCACCGAAAAGATCATATCATAAGGTGGTGGACATTCTGTTGAAAAGGCCATGTTGTAAGATAGAATGAATCATGGTTCCTACCCAAAAGATGATATCGTAAAGTAGGAAACGTCTTATACTACATACCAAAAAAACTATATAGTAAGGTAGGGGTATTGATAACACTCTCCAAAAAGGTTATAATATAAGGTGAATGGGGTCATTTGGCCCATTTCATGAAGGTTAGTACAAAGGGGTTTGAGTATATTTCTCATATTGAGTTTATATTCCTTGATCATGATTTACTAGTATGTTTAGTAGGCCAGATATACCCCCACTTTCATTTCATGAAGGTTAGTACAAAGGGGTTTGAGTATATTTCTCATATTGAGTTTATATTCCTTGATCATGATTTACTAGTATGTTTTACCTTGGGCGTTGAGCATGCATGCCATATTTATGTTATGCCTATCCTTTGCTTACAATCATGCATTTTAATTATGTTGCCTATCTCTTGCTAGCTTTGCATCCCACATACTTAGTATATTCAAACATACTAATGCATACTCTATGCCTACATGATGTCACCATGTAGGAATTGGAGCCCTACTTGAGCATCCTCCTCCACGTGACTAGTATGCCTTCGCTCAAGCTTGTTGGTGAGTCCTCCATTTTGGGGACCTTGGTCTATGATTCTCTTATTATGTATTGTGTCACTCTTCTTTATTTTCGTATGCTTCTCATGAAGCCAATGTTGTGGGGATTTGGTGGTTAATATTCATACTGCGTTGGGATTGTTAGAATTGATAAGATTGTGACACTCTTCTTTATTTTCTATTTGATTATGAGGGTGAGCCCAGTTACTTTGTCTTGGCCCCTCGCTCTTATATTTATGTAGTAGATGTGTTATTGGACATATGGTGTATCTATGCTATGAGTCTTAACTCTATTCACTCTTGTTGCTTATGATATGAAAGAGGTTTCCCTTAGTCCTAATTTTCCCTTGTTTATGCTTATCTTTTATTGTCATTTTGATTGCTTTTGTGACCAAGGATGTGTAATAACATGCTACGAGGCTTGTTTGGGGTTCCTTCGGGTTCCCCATTCGCGAGTCATGTCTAGGCCCTAGGCTTGGGTCGTGACAAAGATGGTATCAGAGCACTATGTTGTTAGATCCTTGGATTTCAACACACCGCGTTGATTAGAGTCTTATTCATGGTTGTGTTGTACACCACAACTATGAGTAGGAGGCTATGAGATATTTTAGGAAATATTTCCCTTCTTCATGGTCTATGTCATGCTTTAGAAGTGAGATAGGCCTTTCTCCTCTAATGAATGTTCTTTGCTCTTCTAGTTTATCATGTCGCTTTAAAGAGGAAGGCGAAGAAAGGTAAGTTGAAGGTTTTGATTATGATGGATTCGAGTTTTATTATTTCTTTCATTATTCTTTTGGTTGCTAATGGGCTTCTTGTATGTCCCGAGTTATGATGTGAATCTTTGGTGTCTATCTCTTTGTTGAGTATATGGTTGCTAGAAAGTCCATAAGTGTTGATCCATGTTCATAGCATTAGGTCTTGCCCCGTGACTCATTGGATTTGATGTGGTGGATTTTGATGTTATACTTGTGATGGATTAGTTGCATGCATGTTGTGTCTCCATTGATAGTAGGACCAACTGACTCCCTAATGAACCCGTCTTTGAGTGGAAGGTTGTCAAGTGGTAGCAAAAGAGGTAGGTCCATTCTTGTCTAAAGGTTCAATTGATCTCTAAGGGTTGGCCTATGTTCTTATGGCATAGAAGTCTTGTCTTGTGATCTTAGTGAACTTAGCTTGAGGTATTGGAGGTCTTGGGGTAGTTAGGCTACTTGTATCGCATGCTTCCAATCTGTGTAGGACCCGTAAGGTTGTAATATGATGGTTAAGGATAGATGATCTATTTGGTTAACTACAATGGGTTAGTCACTTCTCTAAGATTGATCTTTGGTTTGGGTTTGTCCCCAAGTGAGGATAAAGGTAGGTGATATCTCTAGGTGTCTTTTCGGATTAGGTGATATCCTTAGGTTGAGTATTATTAGTATTGATGGAGTTATTTGGTTGACTTATGCATCGGTGATGATTGTGGGTTTCTTGAATAGGGTCTTAAAACCATACCTTGGTATGTTTGTGGTGATTTCTAGTAATGAAGTATTGATTTGTTTAGAGCTTGTGAACAATTTAGGGGTAGTGTTGGAAGTCTTGGAGGACGTGAGGTTGTTTGCCAAATATGATAGGTTTGTATTGTGGATAGCAAGAAGGTGGTTAGAATTCTTTGAGGATTACAAATGAGTATGCATTATTTATCCCCATTAAGGCTAATGTTGCGGTCGGTGCTCCAGGTAGCCTTGCATATGTTATTGATGGTGGCCAAGAAGAGACTAGTGGGGTCCATCGGTTGGTTAGATAGGGAGTTAGGTTGAAGGAAGTTGAGCATGGTAGTATAGTGTTCTTGATGGTTCCAAATCTTTTTGGGTTAAGAGGTCTAGATTAGGCAAGGCCTTGAGTTCTGCCGTATTAGATTGGAAGTTTTGGGTGAGACAATGCTAGAGTGGAGGTTGTCTTCCAAGGGGGAGATGGTGGTTATGGTACCAAGTGGATTAGGAGTATTTAAGATTGAAAATTGAGTTGAGGATTGTGAGTCCTTATAGAGTGTAGAGGGAGGTTGGTAAAGTTGCTTAGGTTTGGGGATCGCCTTTGGGTGTAGATATGGTTCGTTTGATTCTTCATGCTTCTATATTAAGGGGATGTGTTAGTGACTCTAGTATTATAGAACACTTTGAGGTTGTGGGTGTTATGGAGGGTAAATTATCCTAGGATAAGGTTCCGGTTGAGGTGTTGGATGGATGAGTGGAGAAATTGATTAATAATGATGTAGGGTTCGTCAAGGCCCTTTGGAAGAGTTGTCTATTCGTATATGATTATCGGGGAGCCAGAGTGGGCATGTAGAAACAACATCCGTACCTTTTTCATTCCTATTCGAGCTTATGATGATATGCCAAGTTCTTTTCATGATTCCAGGTCTTACGTTTCAGCCCTATGTCATTCATATGCAGTCATGCTTAAGTTGGCAAATTATGATAATTTTACAATTATGTTGAGATTTTGAAAATGGTGTTTCAAATGTAATGTTGCATTTGTGTTGGGGCTGATTTGCTCATGATTACTCTTGTTATGTGCGCTTCTTTGACATTTGGGGACGAATGTTCCCAAGGGGGAGATATTGTAACGACCCCAAAAAGTGCCCAAAAATGTGCCTAGGAATGCCCAAAATTTTAATTTCCATATATCTCAAAATTTGTGTATTATTTCAAAAATCTGACTTCATGTTCTGTTCAGGAGGTCCAAATTAGGAGGAAAAAGAACCATACTCAAACCCCTTTGTACCAACCTTCATGCAATAGACCAAATGACCCCCACTCACCTTTTGGTATAACCTTTTTAGAGAGTGTTGTCAATAACCCTACTGTACGACAAAGCCTTTTTGGTAAGTTGTATAAGACATTCCTTACTTTACAATATCATCTTTTGGGTAGGAACCATGATTTATTCTATCTTACGGCATGACCTTTTCAATAGAATGTCCACACCTTAGGATATGATCTTTTCGGTGGAACTTTTAGTCTTTCCACCTTACGGCATAGCCTTTTTGGTAGGGTGCCCATACTTTACAATATGATCTTTTCAGTAGGCACAATTAGCTATCCTACCTTACGGCATGTCCTTTTCGGTAGGGTGTCCATACCTTACAACATGATCTTTTAGGTAAGAATCATTAACCACTCTACCTTACGGCATGGCCTTTTCGATAGGTATCATTAACCACTCTACCTTATGGCATAGCCTTTTCGGTATGAATCATAGAACTAGCTCATCAAACCATTACATTTCAATCATCAAGAAAAAACTCCTCATTTCCCAAGAACACAACAAACATAAGAACCCAAAAATCTACATGCAATCCCATAGGCACCTTCCCATGAAACAACTCATATAGACATCCCTCACATCATCACAAAGTAATCATATACCTACACTTCCTCTCATCATTATACATCATATGTATACAATTGTTTCATCATCGTCTATCATCATTTCATCATCATAACACCATTTAACTCATAAGACATGCATTGGACCTTCAATTCTTCAAGAAACCCTAGCAGGATAATTTATCAAACACTTGATGGATATGTAATAGGGGTAAAAGACCATGAAATTTAGAGATGAAATCATGCAAGAAAATCCATTGTAAAACTATCATTCAACACCTTGAAACACTCTCAAGACATACATAGCGAAACCCCTCATCAAATCTTACATTAGATCCAAGATTTAAAGCTCAAAACATGCTAAAACAACTATACTTTCATGAACGCGAAACACTGTGCAGTAAATTTCTTAATATACAAGACCCACCTGTAAAATCAACTTTAAATCATGCAGTTTAAGTAAAAAGGAAGCTTAGGCACCATGGGTGAAAGCACCCAATGGTTTAACACCACATACCTTAGCTTTGGAGAAGGTTATACCATAAGGTGAGTGAGGGTCATTTGACCTATTTCATGAAGGTTGGTACAAAGGGATTTTAGTATATTTCTCATAGTGAGTTTATATTCCTTGATCATGATTTACTAGTATGTTTTATCTTGGGCATTGAGCATGCATGCCATATTGATGTTATGCCTATCTTTTGCTTACAATTATGCATTTTGGTTATGTTATCTATCTCTTGCTAACATTGCATCTCACATACTTAGTACATTCAAACGTACTAACGCATACTCTATGCCTAGATGATGTCACCATGTAGGAACCGGAGCCCCACTTGAGCATCCTCCTCCACGTGGCTAGTACGACTTCGCTCAAGCTTGTTGGTGAGTCCTCTATTTCGGGGACCTTGGTCGATGATTCTCTTATTATGTATTGTGACACTCTTTTTTATTTTCTATTTGATTATGAGGGTGAGCCCAGTTACTTTGTCTTGGCCCCCCGCTCTTATCTTTATGTAGTAGAGGTGTTGTTGGACATATGGTGTATCTATGTATGAGCCTTGACTCTATTTACTCTTGTTGCTTATGATATGAAAGAGATTTCCCTTAGTCCCTATTTCCCCTTGTTTATGCTTATCTTTTATTGTCATTTTGATTGCTTCCGCGACCAAGGATGTATAATGATATGCTACGAGGCTTATTTGGGGTTCCTTCGGGTTCTCCATTCGCCGGTCATATCTAGGCCCTAAGCTTGGGTAGTGACACTACCATGATCATATTATTATAGGATGTTTGGCATTGGGCTCACATGATCATTGGCACCGAGAGTTCCCCACGTAAGGTTCACTCCGTCAAGCTAGAGTTATTGGGCCTTGTCTTATATGCAGGGAGATGGACCATCGAGCTAGACAGTGCCCCTAGTATGGGGTAGTTGGACAATCCGCTCAGCCAAACTAGTGTCAGGAGTTTATGTCGCATCTATCTATGAGTTGTGTTCAGAGTGTTGCTAAAGGTAGTCTTAGTGTTCAAATTAAGGTCAGTCAAGAATTTTCTCTGATTTTGCAGTTCAGATAGAGAGAGTGGCTCTAGGTACTGAACGTGATTATGTGAATTCCTTTTCAACTTCTTCTTTACTCTTATTAGGTGGTGTCAGGGTCTCCATGCCATTGGTGCTTACTTGATTTATAAAAAGAGTCTATTTTGTGAATTTAGTGATTGCCTTATCTGACTTTGTTCATTTCTGCCTTAGTAATAGATTTCTTTTAGTAGTAGATCAATTGACTTTAGCTTTATAATCTCAATAATGGTAGAAAACTAGTTATAGTAATATTTAGTTCGCGAGTATGGTTAATTCTATATATATTCTCTTGTAGTTTGTGCTTAGTAGTAGGCTATTTATGTTGTTGTTGTTAGCTGGTGTGAGGATCCTACTGAGAGTAGTATGTGCGTTAGGTGTAGCCTTTTTATTGGGTAGTAACCTTCGTAGACTTAGAACTTAGCCTTTTTCTGGGTAGTCTAGCTTTGCCTTGATATGATTAGTTCTTGATTAAACACTTCCTCCCTTGTTGTGGTGTTTTCTTCGACTGTGGTATCATGTGCCTCATTTGTTCAAGATCCTGAGTTCTTTTCTTTCAAGTGCTTAATGAAGTAATTCTGGCTAGTTGACATTTGGGAATATGATTCTCTAGTATTTTTGTTGGTTATATGACTGGTTCTCTGTGTGATGTTTCGTATCTTTCGAGGTTGGATAGTGGGTTGAAGTCAAAGTGGTGGTGTCTTGTGGTCGTTTTGGTCTACAAAATGATAGATTGATTCGAGGATAAAGTTTCTTAGAAGATTCATCAACGAGATAAGGTCAAGGTAATTCCTAGAGTTTTAAGCTTATGAGTGCCCTATGGAATCTCCGTTTGGCATACTTGTTGGTTGTGGTGTTAGTTGTTTTGAGTTGGCATTGTGGGGCCATTATTACTAGTTTTGGGTTATGCTTGGTGGCTGCATTGGTTGTTGGGTGGAGTTCGTACTATGGAGTCATTCCAAAGTGATTGTTCTGTTTGCTTGTCACCTACCGGCATAATAGATCTTAGACTTGTGTAATTGGGCTTGGTGAGACCCATTTTTTAATCGGGTGGTCATTTTGGGAGCAACATGGTGAGTCAAAAAGTGTTTTATTAGCCTAAGTAAGTGAATTATGGAAAGCAAGCATGATTTTGGATTTTTGTCTCAAGTTAGGTTTGTTGTACTGAGTGTTGTTTCCTGCTCCTCAGATGTTGCGTATGCTTCTCATGAAGCCAATGTTGTGGGGATTTGGTGGTTAATATTCATACTGCGTTGGGATTGTTAGAATTGATAAGGATCGACAGAATGCTTCTAATAGACAAGAATGTTGGATTTTAGATTTAAGATCGACAATTGGAATGGTAAGGCTATTCAGGCTCCTTCTAAGGTCCTGCATTCCACAATTCAATGGCTTTAGCGTGATTTCGTCTTTCTCGGATGGTTTTGATGATTTTAAATGGTTTTGGTATAGTTGGGTGGAGTTTAGCGATAAAGATAGACTTAGAAGAATTTTTCGTGTTCTGGAGTAAGTTTGGGGTTTTATTCCAAACTGGGTTCCTGTCCTTGTGTTGCGCACTTCATTGGGGTGTATGTGGGTCTTGTGGGGCGTACTAGCCTAACATCCTACGATTGTCTTTGACTTTCACAGATGACAGTCCTTTTTAGTAGGGGATGTTGTAATGACTCTCAAGATCATTTTATCTGTTCCTTGTTCTTTTCAGTGTTAGAGCTTTCCTGTAGCGACCCCATGTCATTTGTGACTTGCTGACACTGAAGTTTAGTTGTCTGATCGTTCATATAGTTTTTATACCAGTTTTCGCATTTTGGAACTCTTGGAGTTGGAATGGTTGACTTTGGTAAAAAAAATTAAGAGGATGACTTCAGAATGGAATTTTGACAGTTCCATCAGCTCTGAA
>DF358108.1:50223-62750 GCA_000787875.1 Solanum virginianum | reverse complement strand
GAGAGGATTTGGCTTCTGATTTCATGGATAGATTTGGATTCAGCATTAAGAATGCACCAAATTGGTTCTATATTCGAAACATAAAAAAGAAGCCAAGCGAGTCATTTCGGGATTATGCTATAAGATGGAGGTCTGAAGCTGCCAGAGCTAAACCTCCTATGGAGGAATTCAAATGAAGGATTATTTTATTCGCGCCCAACAACCTCAATATTATTATAGAATGATGCTAGTGGCAGAAAAGAGCTTCACTGACATCATATGAAAAAGGATTATTTTATTTGCGCCCAAGAGCCTCAATATTATGATAGAATGATGCTTGTGGTAGAAAAGATCTTCGCTGACATCATCAAATTAGGTGAAAGAATTGAAGAAGGCATAAAAATCGATACCATTATCAATCTGGAGGCCTTACAAGCTACCAACAAAGCATTGCAGTCTGGAGGTATGCCTAATAATCAAAAGAAGAAAGAAGTAAGTTCGGTAATGATGGCACATAAAGCTCCTACAATACACCAAATTCAAACTCCGCCACTCCCTCACTATCCTACATAACCATACCCTGCACCTTGTCCCTTTTATCCACCACTTACCCCCTATCAGACTCCTCTCCCGTCATATCAATAACCCACATACCCTGTTTATCATACCCAACTAACATATTTTCAAACACCTCCGCCTTCACCCCCTCAACAACTAAATTATAGAAATCATCCCAACTTTGAAAGAAAACCCATCAAAAACTATACTTATATGGCTTAACCTATAGCCCAACTCTACAAAAGATTGAAAGATGCTGGCTATATCACTCCTATTCTTGCTTTGAATTTGGACACTCAATCCAAATTGTATGATCCAAATAAGGTTTGTGCATATTACTCAAGAATGAAAGGACACACCACTGATGCATGTTGCGCTTTGAAGGATAAGTTTCAAGACCTGATTGATACTAAGGTCATATATTTGAAGGATCCTATGCCAAATACCTCCAATAATCCACTACCAAATCATCAATGAGTATATTGAAGTTTGATCTTGAATTGTGACATCTAAGAAAAGGGTTGCCTTACTTGAGTCTTATGGGAGAAGCATCCACATTGGAAGAATAAACAAGGAGATCTGACCTCTTTCATTTTGAGTACTTTTTATTTAATGCTCTTTCATCTTGTATTTGGAATTACGTCAGACCTGATTCCCGTTTAAAAGGGATACGTAGGCGCTCCTATAGAGTTCGGTCTTATCATAGTAAAATTTTTACTTTTCCCCTATATCATGGACTAGGGCAGAACTTTTGAGGAAAAAAAATTCTTTTTAGAAGAGCATATTCCTTATTGAACGAGTAACTGGGGCAGAATTTTTGAAAAGGATCTCAAAAATTCTTCTAGAGCATTTCTTACAAACTGGGGCAGAAATTTTTGAGTGACTCTCCAAAATTTCAACAGAGTCGAATTCAGAATCGAAGACTGGCCTTCAAGAGGACTTCAAGATGAAAGGCTGAATATCAACAACATATGAAGCATACAAGTCGAGCCAAAGCTACAGATCAACCTTTCTTTTTACAAACTAATAATTTTTCTTTAAACGTAGAAAAGATAGGTATACATGCTGGGATTGGCCTCTTCGCGTCATGCAAGCAATCATCACATTTCTTACGATAGGTGAAGGGTAAAACCATCTTATTACTTATAATCTCGGCCTACTTGAAATTGCATTTTTTTTTTACCTTGGCCTACTGAAATTGCATTTCATTGATTTACTGAAATTGTATTTTTGCATTGGCCTACTAAATTGGTATAAAAATTGCATTTTTGAATTGGCCTACTAAACTTACGTGAAATTATATTTTACATTGGCCTACTAATTGCATTTTCCATTGGCCTACTAAAAATTTGCATTTCTTGCATTAGCCTACTTAAGTTGCGTGAAATTACATTTTTACATTGACCTACTAAAATTGTATTTTTGCATTGGCCTATTAAAATTACGTGAAATTACATTTTTACATTTGCCTATTGAAAAATTGCATTTTTGCATTGGCCTACTAAAATTACGTGAATTTTTTTTTTTTTGCATTGGCCTACTAATTGTATTTTTACATTGGCTTACTAGAGTTACATTGGCCTACTAAAAGTACGTGAAATTGTATTTTTTTACATTGGCCTACTAAAATTGCATTTTTTACATTGACCTACAGAAATTACGTGAAAGTGTATTTTTACATTGGCCTACAAAAATTATATTTTTGCATTGGCCTATTAAAATTGCGTGAAATTACCTTTTACATTGGCCTACTGAAAATTACATTTTTGCATTGACCTACTAAATTACATTTTTGCATAGCCTACTAAAATTGCGTGAAATGACATTTTTGCATTGGCATATTAAATATGCATGAAGTTGCATATTTGCATGGCCTACCAAAATTGTATTTTGGCCTACCTTAAAACAAATATATATGGTCTACTAAAATTGTATTTTTTTTGCCTACTGAAATTGCATTGCCTTCTTTAAAAATTTTGCATGGCCTACTGAAATCGATTGCATTAAAAAAAATTTTTTTGCATGGCCTTCTGAAAATTACATTTTGTCTACTGAAATTGCATTGTTTCAAAACTTTTACATTGGCCTGAAAAATCCATGATATTATACCCTTAAGGCATCATAGTCCAAAGGCACCATGCACCATAGCCTAATGGACATCATTTCATGGCCTAGAAATTTAATTTATCATGATCCGAAAGTGTCATCATCCAAAGACATCATCTTTCATGGCTTACGGACATCATTTCATGACCTGAGGATATAATTTATGATTAGCATGGTCCAAGACATCATAGCCTAAGACGTCATCCTCATTGTCTTATGGCAAATTTTATAGTCTAAGTGGGAACTTGCATCATGTTTAAGCACTATTTCACTACTTAATATATGCACTTTAACCATTTTATCTAGTGTTTTAAGTTTACAGATTTGTGGATTTTGTGGAGTTCCGTAGATTTTTTCATTTGATCCACAAATCACAATAAATCTCTTATTGCAGATTGTCCATACTATCCCTTGCTCTCACTCTTCTATCACCCTCTGAACCATATCTCGTACTCTCACTTTTCATCCCATCTTATCTTTTCAATTCAAGCTACTATCGTACCTACTTCAAGATCCACACCATTAATTTTATTTTTAGGAACTTCATTCGTTCCTAAATCTAGAACTACACACGACCTGATTCTCGTATAACCAACGATATGTAGGCTAATGTAAATTTAGAACTACACACGACCTGATTCGTTCCTAAATTTAGAACTATACAGACCTAATTCTCATAAATCTAGAACTACACATGACCTGATTCTCATAGAACTTCAAGATCCACACCCTTTTGCTCTACTTGCTCCATCCGATAATATTTCATCGGTCGGACAAAATCGATTACTCTGTCAACTTTCTTTGCTCGACAATTCATCCTTCATTCCCAAGCAAAGAAGGGGCAGCTATTGACACCCAATTTTGACCAACCTATAACCTTCTTTGGATTGCCATTTGATTAAGTATGTATTTTAAAATTATAAAATAAATGAGTTTATTGTCAATTTTGACCAAACAATGACGTAGTTTTTTAATTTTTTAATTATTATTATCATTTTTTTTAATATAGTAATAATATTTTTCATTGGTATTATTTACTTTTATTATTTTTACTTAGTGTTATTTTAGTGTCATATTTAAATATAATGTTTATCAATTTGTTTTACTAATTTTTAATTTAAAAAATAATATTTCATATTTTTATA
The DNA here is from genome assembly GCA_000787875.1 of Solanum virginianum. Classification (NCBI taxonomy): domain Eukaryota; kingdom Viridiplantae; phylum Streptophyta; class Magnoliopsida; order Solanales; family Solanaceae; genus Solanum; species Solanum virginianum. The sequence goes on along the minus strand of DF358108.1, from coordinate 58,962 downwards.
CAGTTATTATATATTACGTATTTTTCTTTACGTGAAGATTATTATTTTAAAATATCATTTGTGTATATATTATAATTTAATTAAATGACAAACAAGTCAATCTTTATCCCACTTTATTTAATTCGTAGCATTTTCTATCAAATTCATTGCGATTCTAATCAATTTTCTTGAAATTTAGTTCAATTCTGGCCAATCCCTGCATAATTTCTTTCAAATCTAGCCTAAATTGTGTCAATTTGTGGCCTAATTTTAAAATACCCAAATCAATTTCATCAAATTAAACCCGGATACCCATGTCTTGACCCAAAATTCGATCCATTTGATCAAGAACTAATCTTAACCGTCCATCCAAATTAATCCAACATCCCCAATTTAATCTCCTTTATTTTCCATCTTAACCTACCAATAACCAAAAACCCTTGATTCATTTCCATTTTCCCCTTTCTCATCTTCACCAGCCAACCCTCTCTCTCTACAACCATCACCCAAAAAACAACCATGGCTGCCGCCTCTCCACCGTCGGCGCACCTCTACCAGACAGCAGCCCCCCTTTCTCCTCTCTCCCTTCTCCTCCGTTCTCCTCTCATCTCCGCCCTTCGCTTCTCCCTCTCACCCACTAGAAAGACCCCAAAACCCGTCGGAAATCCGTCGAACCCTCTCTCTCTCAGCTACTGACCTCGTCGAAAAACCCCACGGCCAAAAACCCCAAGTTGCTGCTGCTCTACCCACCGACTAGGCGACCCCTTTTTCCCCTTTTCTCTCTCGTTGCCGCCCCTCTCCTTCGTTTCCCTTATCTCCCTCTGTCTCTTCTCCTCGTCGCGTCGCCTTCTCTTTCCTTTTCCGGCGGGTTTCACCGGGAACAACCACCCCAAACCCGTCATCCCTTTTCTCTCTCCAGCCATCTCCATCCCTCTTACCTCCCTCGCCTTTCCGAGACAGTCAGCGCCCCCAACTAGAAACCACACCAACTGGAGACTGAATTTCAGTCAATAAACAGCAGCGCAGACCCGTAAGGAGGACGATTTCACATTTTAATTTCACTAAAAAGTTCTTTGTGATGTTATAAGAGTTCTTTTTCTACAAATCATATGAAATCGCAGATATGGAGGTTTGGATTTCTAGTCGTGAAGAGTTCGGCTAGGATAGGATTTGGATGGGATCCAGTTGTTTTCCCCCCCCCCCCCCCCCTCTTGTATTTTCGTTAATTATTTCAGTCTTGTAAACAACTCTAATATTAATGAAATATGGGGATATAGTGAAAGGGCGAGGGGAACTACGTGCTAACTATTTTTTTGAATTATTATTATTTTTTATATTTTTATTCTTGTCATTTTGAATTAATTTCTGTTGTGATGTTTCAAATTAGGCAAATTTTAATCTAGGATTTAATATAACATAAATTATGTGTGCATTAAGAGATTTAGCCTAAAACATGAATAATATTCAAACCAAGTATGTTCCTTTGCTATGCTTTAGATACCATGTCTAGGTTCTTTTTAACTTTTTCTTAACATGTCAAAATATAGATTTTTTTAAACTCGCATTATTTTGTTTCAAAGCATGTCTAAAAGTGTGTTTTTTTTCTGATATCATTGAGAAATCATATTTTCAATATTATATGCTTTAGAAAGTAGGCTCGTAGGTTTAATTTCATGTGCTTTTAAAAATCATGCTTTAGGATTAAAATAATGAAATCATAGAAACCATGCTCTTAGATCTTTTAAAACTTGTTTGCTTAGATATCATGTTCATAGGTTTGCTGATCAAATTATTCTTTCATAAAAATAATCCTTAGCCTTATTGTTAAATTATGTCGGTTAGGATATTTAATATTCTTTTCATAGATTAAAAATCATGCCTATAGGGTTTTCTCAATTTTTAATGTATAATATAATTATCTTTTAACAATCTTAGAATATGTTTGCTCATATGCCCATAAGTTATAATATGACAATATTTTAGAACTAAAATATTTCTTTCAAGTTTTAAAATGTTGTGATGTTATTTTTGCACACTCAGCACGCCACAACCTTGCACTATTTATGTGTGTTTTCAAGTATGTTAATTAGTTATTTAGAGGCATACATGAGATTTTATGTGCTAATTGCTCATCCATTATGTTTTGTTGTGAAGCGGTGTCTCTAGGAAGCCCTATATTCCATTTAAGTTTAGAACCTCCAAAATTAGAAGTGCGATGCCTCTTGGACTTTAGGATGAGACGCTAGGCACTTTAGGAAAAACGTTAGAATTTTTTTTTTAGTGTGCCTTTAAGTTAAATAATAAATCAACTTAGGAAGGGGTTAGGGGTATATAGGACTCTCGAAAAGGATGACACTCTACTCGCGCTTTAATAGGGCAAACCTTGGTTTTGTCCTTGGGCTTAATTAAGCCAGGTGAGCTAAATGTCTTTAAAAAATAAAATCGAGTAAACTGATCTGAGTGGAACAAAATTGCTTAGTTGAATTCCTTTATTTTTTTAAAAAATTATTATTTAATTATTTGGGGTAGCATAAATTATTCCATTTATTCATCTAATTATTTATAGTATTTTTATCCCTTAGATCCTAATTACTTGTTCTTTTTAATTATTTCGTCACCTATTGGATAAAATAAAATAAAATATTTTATCACTTAATTTAATTCTAGAGTTCCAAAATATGAGACCCTTAATTGTTATTCGTAACCTCCCACATGAGACATGAGATACAATCGGGACCCATATTTGTGGACCTTGAGGGGTGCCGAACACCTTCCTCTCGAGGTAATTTGAGCCTTTACCCAATCTCTGGTGACCTTAGGCTTAGATTTAATAATAGGTTAGAAATGGTGTCCTAATGCACTACAATCATTAGGTGGTGACTCTTTAATTAATTCAAAATCCCAAAGGAGTCCTCGCCACAACGTCGTCCAGGTTCCCGTTTCTTCGCGAGTTAAAATGGGGTGTGACACAGGCGAGAGGTAAATTTCACTATGTGATATGATCCATTCCTGCAGTGTGACATTACTAACCCTTATCTTTTGTTCCAGTGCAACCACACCTTGATCTGGTTTAGTTGATTAGACAAGAGGGATCACATCGAATCCTATTAATTATTCTTTTTATCTCATTCATTACCACCGTGATCCAGCAAGTGAAAATTAGATGAGCTCTAACATTGGCCACCATTAAAAAGCAATCTAAACGAAGGGATTAATTAATAAATGTGTAACGACCCGTTAATTTATTTTGTGATATAAAGTTTCGTATATTATAAAATATTAATCTTGAAATATTTTAAAGGGGCGTTTTGGTTTATACTATATTTATTAAAATAGGTTAGTAGGGTTTTCAATTATAATAGTTAATAAATAATTAAATAAATAAAAAAAAAATTATACTTAAGAAAAAGGGTTGCGTGCACAGCCATGTAGAGGAGAACAAAAGAAGAGGATGTAAGTTAGCAGCAGAAGAAGAACAAAGAAAGAAAGAAAGAAAGAAAGAAAGAAAGAAAGAAAGAAAGAAAGAAAGAAAGAAAGAAAGAAAAGAGGAAGCCTATAGAATAGATTAAGGAAAGTAAAGAATTAATTAAAGAAGAAGAAGGCGACATAAAATAGTGGGAAGAGGAATCCCGATGACGACCATTACTCTCGCGTAGCTTCAGCCTTCAGGTGAACAAATTAGTGCTAATCTTAAAATTGTTATTCAATTAGTTGCTACATTAGTTTAACTAATTTTTTTTTTAATTATCATATTATGATTTATATTTTAAGATATTAGTATAGGTAATTGAGTACTAGGTCTATTGTATTATGTAAATACTATGTAGAATTATATTATTTTGGGGAAATTAAGATTTCACCCTAGGTTTGAGAGTTAAGAATTAATGAGCGAACTGAATAAATATTTTTGTGGCTAGGCTAGACGTATATTAATATGGGTATTATTGGTTTCAAAATTTTATTGTGATTATTATTTGATTAGATCATGGTGCTATAAATTCTATTCGAAAAGGGAAGACTCAAGTGTTTGATTGATCGTGATTCGACTAAGGCAAGTGGATTTCTAACCTTTTGTTAAATATGTTGAACCTTGTATTCTCCAATGTGTATACAATTGAGTGTTTTGGGATAGAGATGAATTCATGTAGGCTTTGATTGAAATATTTCTCCAGTGTGTATACAACTGAGTGTTTTGGGGTAGAGATGAATTCATGTAGGCTTTGATTGAAATATTTCTCCAATGTGTATACAATTGAGTGTTTTAGGTTAGAGATGAATTTATGTAGGCTTGATTATTCGAGGGTCGTGTCACACGCCGCAATTGATATTATATTTCGAGGGACGTATCGCACGTCACGACGAATACTATGATTCGAGGGTTGTGTTGCACGCCGCGATAGATACATGGTCCATGTGTGGTCTCCATGGGTCCCGGTCTGCGAGGCAGCGGGTGTGTATCACTAGGACAGATATGCATAACTATTATTTGACATTGCATTGCATTATTTGTATCTCATGGCATTCATTTCATCCCATAATGCTCTGGCTTGTTATGATTATATGGTGTGCTATTGAGATTGGTTATTCATTATATCATTTGACTTGTTTATGTCTTTACATGATTAGTTTTGGTATTGGCTTAATGACACTTGATGAATTAAATTTTGAAGGTTATAAATTATTGTATTGCAGAATAACTGTGAGATTGTGACCCTTAGAGGCCTGATGCTAAGTGATAATTATATCTATATTCTAGTAAATTTTCTACATATGATATATATTGTGTTGGGACTTTTCTGAGTGCAGGTTTGTAGTCTGGCGATATGTGGTTGGATGTTAAGGAGTTACTTGGTTCTTCATTATTTTACTTTAAGTTAGTTCCATTTGCTGAGTACCGCGTGATATTTGGTACTCACCCCTTGCTACATTTTTGTAGGTGCGAGCCCGATCCCTCTGGTTAGACTTTTCTCATTATAGGATCGAGCATGGGTACCGCATGGTATTTGGTACTTACCCCTTGCTACATTTTTGTAGGATGTGAGTCCGATCCCTCTAGTTAGACTTTTCTCATTTCAGGATTGAGCTTCTGGATTATTCTTAAGGTAGCTGCTTATGTCTTCAACAGACCTTCAAGGAATCCATTATTATGTTATGTTCTATTTGAGAACTAGACATTTGAGATATGTATTTTATTCGAGAATTCTATATTTAGAGGCTTGTACATGTGACACCAGTCCGTGGGATAGTGGTAGTTTGGTATTCAAATGATTAACTATCGTATTAGTCTATTCATCTTCGGCAATTATTGTTATATTTGATTTAGCAAGTGTTAGGCTGACTAGCCTTGGTGGGTTAGGTGAGTGCCATCACGCCTGAACCCCCGGATCGTGATAAATTGGTATCAGAGCCCTAGGTTCATAGGTCTCACATGTGTACAAGCCCAGTCGAGTAGAGTCTTAAGGATCGGTGCAGAGACGTCTTAGGAGGCTATGGAGACTATTAGAAAATTTCCTCTTGTTCTTTCTGTTCATATCGTGCGTAGTTGTTGTGCGTCTTGATACGTTCTATGGTTTGAAATTTGACCCAGCTTAGAGGTAATGGATTTAAGATATGGATGTATGGTTCACATTGGATTTTCCTTTAATTTTTAATGGCTTGGATGTAGATAAAATAAGATGAGGTGTGTCTAGGGCAAGGTTTTGTACGACGTGGTTGGATCGAAGGAGCTTAGGGAGCAATTTGAAGATCTCTTGAGTTAGGGGATCATACGTCGGAGTGTATCTCCATGGGGTGCTCTGTTTTGTTTGATAGAGAAATGATAATTTTATGAGAATGTGCTTTAATTACAGACAGTTGAACAAAGTAATAGGAAAGGACAAGTATCCCCCTTCCTATAATGGATGAGTTTTGACCAGCTTCATGCTGCAACTATATTTTTCAAAATTGATTTTAGATTCGAACCTTCTATAGCAACACCATTGATCAAGCTCACTTAGAAGAATACTTTCTTCTTGTGGTCGGAAGAGTGTGAGGATAACTTTCGACTACTCAAATATTTGTTATCTATAGATCCAATTTGGACATCTCTAGAGAAAGGTGTTGATTTCACAGTCTGATGTGATGCACTTGGAGTTGGCTTGGGTGGAATTTTGTTATAAAAAGGGGAAAGTGGCAGCTTATGCTCTTAGACAGTTGAAGGTATATTATTTTGGTAAGAGATAGAACTAATTCAAGTATGTGTGATAGTCATTCAATGAGACAATATTAACATCATATTGAGGAAGAATTAATTGGTTGTTACTGTGGATGTTTGGGTTAGGAATCAGTTATAAGGAAAGTTGTAGTGGTGAATCTTTAGAATAGGTATTAATGAATGCGATGACGCCAAGTGGTTTACTTGGGGATTAGCAATAGTCTCTAGGTGTCGACCACATCTTGGGTCACCTCCAAGGGTGTGACAAACTTGGTATTAGAGCATGCATTTAAGTTTCTTAGGGAGTCTATGAAGCTGTGTCTAGTAGGGTCTTGTTTATAGGTGCGTTATCGACCACACCCGATAAACAGGAGGCTATAGGACATTAGGAATTGTTTCCCCTTCATTCATGTTCTAAATCATGCTATAGAGTTATACTCTATGGAAGTTCTACTCTAATTCATGCTTTGCGCATTGCAGAATTGTGATCATGCCTCCCAGAAGAGCCGTCAAAGGTAGAGGACATCCTGCCCTTTTAATTCGTGCTTTACGCATTGTAGAATTGTGATCATACCTCCCAGAAGAGCCATCAGAAGTAGAGGACGTCCTGCCCAGCAGAATGTCAATCCTCCTAAGCCTCAAGGACATGAGGTGCCTGTGGAACAAGCTGTCCTATTGCACAACCCCTGCAAGATGAGGTGTCCAATGCTGAGCTCCGTAGACTTTTTGATTTGTAGCCCAGGTAGTCACAGCACCTACTGCAAGACTAGGAGCTGCCCGACAGGACACCCATGACACTTCCAGAGTTCGGGAATTCTTGAGGATGAATTCGCTTGAGTTCACAGGATCTGCATCTACTGAGGATCTTGAGAACTACTTGGAGGAGCTTTAGAAAGTGTTCCAAGTGATACATATGGCTGATGCTGAGAGTGGAGTTGGCTACCTATCTACTGAAGGGGGTGGCTAGACTATGGTATGATCAGCGAAAGAAGGGTAGAGGGGAGAATGTCCTCGTGAGCACTTGGGCTTTGTTCGAGGAAGCTTTCTTGGGGCGTTTCTTTCCAAGGGAGAAGAAAGAGGCGAAGGTTAGGGAGTTCTTGAACTTGAAATAGGGCTCTATGACTATACATGAGTATGGGTTGAAGTTCACATAATTATCCTGATATGCTCTGGATATGGTTGCTGACATGAGGGGAAGGATGGGTATGTATGTTGATGGGTTGAATAGAGGGCCGAGGAGAGATGAGAGGGGAGCTATGCTTGTGAGTGATATGGATGTTGGGAGATTGATGACTTTCGTGCAACAAGCTGGTGAGGAAAGGCAACATGACAGGGAAGAGTTCAAAAGTAAGAAAGCTAAGACATCCATCCATGAGGTTGGGAGGAAAGGCAATGGAAATCAATTTCCAGCACAATCATCTGCTAGTGCACCTGCACCTCGAGTCCAAAATAATCAATAGTCTTAAAATGTTGGAGCCCATAGGTCCTAGTCAAAAGCTAGTATGGCTTAAGGTTCACGGGGTAAACCACTATGTGGTACATGCGGTAAGTTGCACTTGGGGAGATATTGTGATGGGAGTGATATATGCTTCAAGTGCGGCCAAGCGGGTCACTACCAGAGAGATTTTCCGAAATGGGCTGACCGAGCTCAATCTTCTACACTAGCCCCGCCAGCCAAGGGCAATCAGAGAGGTATTACGGCAGGTGTAAGCGAAGCTACGAACCATTTGTATGCTATGGGCAGTCGACATGATCAGGAGAACTCCCCAGATATTGTGATGGGTATGATGCAAGTCTTTTCTATTGATTGGATCCTGGTGCCACATTATCTTTTGTAACTCCTTATATGGCCAGTAGATTTAATAGAATCCTGAGAGTCTTCTTGAACCTTTTGATGTTTCTACTCTCATGGGTGAGTCTATTCGAGCTGAGAGAGTCTATAGAGCTTGCATAGTGTCCATCCATCATAGGGATACTATTATTGATCTGACTAAGTTAGAGATGACTTACAAGGACTGACGCGTTGATCATTGAGAGCGGACACTAGTTACTAAGGAGTTATTCATAGGGATACTATTATTGATCTGACTAAGTTAGAGATGACTGATTTTGATGATTTCTAAGGGGTGTATTTACCACCTCGTGAGAGTTAAATCTGATGATGTTTAGTCTCCAACTATTGAGTCAGTTCTGATCATGAATGAGTTTCCAGATATATTTCTTGAGAATTTGCCCGGAGTCCATTTTTGATCGGGAGATTGATTTTGGGATTGATGTTCTTCCTGATACCCAACCTATCTGAGTTCCACCTTATAGGATGGCCCCCACCGAACTAAAAGAGTTGAAGGAACAGTTTAAAGATTTGTTAGAGAGGGCTTTATAAGGCTAAGTATTTCTCTGTAGGGGTGTACCTATCCTATTCGTGTGAACGAAAGATGGATCTCTTAGAATGTGTATTGACTATAGGCAACTAAATAAGGTCACCATAAAGAACAAGTATCCTTTCCCAAGGATAGATGACTTGGTTGACCAACTTCAGGGTGCCTTTTATTTCTCAAAGATCGACC
>DF358108.1:36061-48927 GCA_000787875.1 Solanum virginianum | reverse complement strand
CGAGATCCTATCCTACTCTAATTAAAGAAGGCCGTCCAAAAACAGAAAGTGATGGTCTTCTCCAAAGGGGAAGATGGGGTGTTGAGATACCAAAGTAGATTATGCGTCCCAGATGTTGACAGTATACGAGATAGAATCATGGATGAAGATCATAGAACTAGGTATTCCATTCATCCTGGCTCTACCAAAATGTACCATAACTTGAGAGAGATCTATTGGTGGAGTGGAATGAAGCGGGATATTGCCAAATTTATTTCTAAGTGCTCGAACTGTCAGCAAGTGAAAGTTGAGCACCAAAGGCCATGTGGGTTAGCCCAAAACTTTAAGATTCCAGAATGGAAGTGGGAGATGATCAATATGGACTTCATTACTGGTCTACCGACATCTCGAAAGTAGCATGATTCAATATGGGTGATTGTGGATAGGATGACTAAATTGGATCACTTCTTAGCAGTTAAGACAACCAACACTGCGGAGAAGTATGCTAAGATATACATCCAAGAGATTGTGAGGTTGCATGGAGTCCCCTTGTCCATCATCTTAGACAGAGGAGCCCAATTTACCTCCCAATTTTGGAGATCATTTCAGAAAGGATTGGGTACAAAGGTGAATTTGAGTACAACTTTCCATCCACAGACCGATGGTCAGGCCGAGTGTACAATTCAGACATTAGAAGATATGTTGAGAGCCTGCATCCTTGATTTCAAGGGGAATTTGGATGACCATGTATTATTGATTGAGTTTTGATATAACAAGAGTTATCATGCAAGTTTTCTGATGGCTCCCTATGAAGCTTTATATGGGAGTAGATGTAGATCACCAATTAGATGGTTCAAGGTTGGAGAAGCGGAGTTGATTGGGCCTGATCTTGTCCATCAAGAAATGGAGAAGGTTAGGATCATTCCAGAGTGATTGAAGACTACACAAAGCAACCAGAAATCATACACTGATGTGGGAGAGATTTGGTGTTCGAAGTGGATGACTGGATATATTTGAGAGTGTCACCGAGGAAAGGTGTCATGAGATTTGGGAGGAAGGGTAAATTGAGTCCACGTTATATTGGACCCTATTAGATTGTGAAAAGGATTGAGAAGGTTGCATACAAATTAGAGTTGCCTTCTGAGTTAGATAGTATTCATCTGGTGTTTCATATATCGATGTAAAAGAAATGTTTGGGAGATCCTAATTTGATAATCTCTGTGGAGAGCATAAGAGTGAAGGATAGTTTGACTTACAAAGAAGTTTCGGTCCAAATCCTTGATTGTCAGATTCGCAGATTGAGAAACAAAGAGATAGCCTCAGTCAAACTCCTGTGGAGGAATCAATTCATTGAGGAGGCCACATGGGAAGCTGAGTAAGAGATGAAAGTGAAATACCCGCATCTATTCAAGCCAATGAATGAAAATTTTGAAGGTAAATTCCTTACCCTTGACCAAATTGATTGTCTTTTTGTGTTGATTGTCTATTCGTGAGTCCGGATAGAGATTGTTGATAGAATTGAGGAGTTGAAAGATAGATTGCTAGATTGAATGTTGAGGAGAGTTTCAAGTCTATTCGTGCCTTGATATCCACCCTTACTCCTCATTCGAGGACGAATGATCCCAAGGGGTATGATGTAATGTCCGGTAAAATTATCAAGATACCTCTAGCATGGAGACGTGCGCATAATGCATCTTCCCCAGTTCGGATGGAAAATCCAAGACTGAATTAGCGATCAATACGAAAAATCAAGTCAAAAAATGGTCTTGACTCGATTTAAGAGCAATCGAGTCAAAAATTTATTTTCACAAATATTGATCAAAATAGTGAGGGTATATGACAGGCCCATGATGAGGACGTATCGTGGACACAAAATAGTGAGGGTATATGACAACTCCACGATGCAGACCTATGGAGGACCCAAAACAGTGAGAGTACGTGATGGCTCTGCGACGCAGACCCAAAGCGCACCTACACTTATACTTTTTCTCAAAATTTTGACGGGATTAATTTCTCAAAATCATAGATGCGCGATAGGTCCGCGTCGCGACCCACTCATTATGACTTGTTACATCAAGTTTTAAAATTTTATTGTTTCGAGAGGTATTCTGGACTTTTTCCCACCTCTTTTAACCATGAACCACGATCCATCTAAGTCATTTTGATGATTAAATAAGGTTTAAATCCCCATTCTAAGTCCTTCTTTATTATACTTGAAAGATAGGGCTTGAGAGAGAAGAAAGAAGAACACAAGATTAGGAAATTCTTGACGGTTGAATTGGAGAGCTTCGATCCTAGGTATTTAAGACTAAACAAAAAGATGAGAGTGTCCTCTCATATGCCCCATAGGTAGTCTTAGATGGTTGATTGAAGGTTCTTGAGTCAATATGCACGCTTTATTGAATATTTTCTACAAAACTAGATTATTTACATGTATTTTCATATGTTGATGATCATCATAAACGTGTTTACTTGAATTGGATGTTTTACTTGAACTATTGCATAACCCTATCTATGATTTCTTAAAGATTGCATGAAAAAAGGTAGGATTGAGTCTAGAGCCTCGATTGGGAATGTGATTTGGGATTCTGATTGAGAGTGAGATATGAGAATGATAATGAGTTGATAGAACTTGATAGTCCTTTAGTCTCCATAAAAGAATTCTGTTGATTTGTCTATTCGATTGATCCCTAATGATTGTTCAAATCCTTTAATTATTGATTGAGATATTGAATGATGAGATGATAAGAGTCTCTCTGAGACTGATTGAATGATGAGAGCCTTCATAAGGCTCAGCTGAGATGATTTGATTGAAATGTATTAATCGGATGGATTGTTTTATAAGCATTGAGTCATGGGAGGAGTATCAAGCATCGAAAGAGTAAGAGTTAGTCTAACTAGCACTCGTTAAACTACATAGCAAAATGTAGGTGAGGATTAGAACCATTACATCTCGTTGTGGTTCCCTCTAGATAGAGTCTCCAAAAAAATAGAGGAATTAACGAATTGTTGGTGTCCCTAGTGGATTTGATTCGTCCCCTACCTGGCAAGTATGGGATGGTTGTGGCAACATCAGCGTCATTGTTGTACGATCACTAGCTCATAAGTGATTGTTGTTGGATAAAAGAAACTCCCAGAAAGTTCCTACCTTTAACACTCCGAGTCAAAAAGTGATGAGATGAGATGTGATGTGATCAGATGAGTTGAGATGAGTCCTTCTGAGGTGAGTCTAATTTGATGATGAGTTGATTAGTAGATGGTTCACTTATCCACTCTTTATTCTTTCTTTAGATAGACATTTAACATGTTGATTGATTTCTATATTAGGTTGTTATTGCTTTTACTATTATTCTACTTGTTTCGGTTTCACTCAACTATTTTACATATTAGTATATTCCAAGTACTGACGTCCCCTTTTGGACTGTATCATATTATGATGTAGATACACAATATAGAGGTCAGTAGTAGGCGAACTATTGAGGACCTTCGTGTGTTCAGCAGATTGGTGAGCCTCCCTTACTTTGGAGGGTTCATTGCATTATTTTCATCATGCTTTAGAGTTTAGAATTGCTTATTCTTTTATGTTGGATTGAGGTAGCCATGGACCTATCATTGGCACCACGTAATAGTGATAGAGACTTCATAGACTAGAGTCAGACATTGATGTTGGAACTTTCTAAGCTAGTTCTTTCCACTAGCCTTTATTTATTATTACTGTTAAGACTATGATGTGCCCATTTATTCTCATTTATTTTCCGCTGATTAGTAATATTGTTGAAGGGATGAATGCGATTAGGCCAAGTGGTTCGTTTGGGGACTAGCAAGTCTTTGGTACTGGCCATGTCTTGGGTCCTCTCCCGGGGCGTGACAGAAAATGTAGAGAAAACCAAAAAGGCAAGGGAGAAAAGGATGATATGACTTAATTTCTTCCATCAGCAAGACTATATTTTAATTATTTCTTTGAATGTTTGAATTGTGATTCAAGTTTAAGTCACCTCATAAGTTTTGCCAATTGATTTTTAAGTTATATGTTCTTCATTAATTATATTTTACAAGAAGTTTATATTTAAAATTTGTTAGCCAAAATGGCGCGATCTCTCTCGAGGAATATTTGTATCATGCTCAATATTAATACCAAATTAATAAATACAAGTTCACTCTATAGAATAAGGACTATTTTAAATCAAAATTCAAAATGTAAATGTGATGACCCAGAATCTAGTGTGATGGAACTGTAATGATCTCGAAGATTATTTATGTGTTTTTGCTTGCTTTTACTTTATTACCCCTCCCTATAGCTTCCTTAGTGTTTTTGTATGGTGTTGGGATGGGTGGTATGCTCTCCGAGGTGGTTGGATGTGTTTGGTGCGAGTTTTCTTCCTTTTTAGAGGTGTAAAATAAAAAGGATTGATATTAGTCAACACCCAAAGATTTTGATGTCGCATGATAAGTTTAATAGTAGGTCCAATTTGGTCTATAAGGAAGGTTAGTTTGTGTTTCAAGGCCTACATTTTGAGTTCATTCGGTTAGTGCCACGACCTGTAATCGGGTGTGATGACACTTGCCTTAACCCACTGAGACAAATTAGCTTAAACAGGTCACAACAAAATAATACAAGATAATGCAGAAGCTAAAATCAACATATCATTTAAAATAACAAGGCTATAAGGCTGTCATGCCCCGAAAGGGTACCCTTGGCGTGGCTGGCACTCAAAGACTATCGCTAGTCCCGAATAAACCACTTGGCCTCATCACATTCATTTAATCACAATCTAACAACGGAAGATGTAAACAATCCAAATCAATTCAATATTGTGAAAATAGTTTGAGAAGTACAAGTCTTAAAAAAATGGAAACATTAACTCTAATCCATCATTATCTATGAAGTCTCTATCTCTAAGCATCTAGATGATGCCAATGATAGGTTTATTGCTACTTCAAATCAAAATAAAAATTCTAAACTAAAGCAAGAGAGACATAGTGGTATCCTTGAAATGTAGGGGAGGACTCACCAATCAACTGATAGAGAAAAGATCCTGAATGAAGTGTTTGTCGATGATCTCAAATACCTATCACTGCATCATGAAAAGATGCAGGCTCAAATGGATGCCAATATGTGAAATATATGAGTATGTAAAATAGCTTGAAAGGAAAAAGCACAATCAAAGATACACAACTCAAGTGAATCAACTCAACAATGAACTCAACTCAACCATCAACTCAACTCAGGAGACTCAATGATGTTCACGCTTCAACAGTTAAGTGGTCGCTATCAAGTATAAACCTAGCCAGAGGTTAGAGTCGATCTACAGGGAATACAGGGTTGACTATGTTGATTCACTAACAATCATTTCAAGTATCAATTAGCTATATTCTCTAAAAGGGAGGGGGTGGTTTGCAATTTCAAAGTGAAGAACAAATAAAAACACTATACTACTAATGCGAGAAGACAATCACTTTGAGGGACAACTTGGGAATTGTGTTCCCCATGATTCCTTAACTCAAATACCTCAGATAAAATAACCCTAATTGAGACATCGCATGCAGGATGGTAACTTAGGTTCATCCATCCCTCTTTTTAAGGTGAAAGTCAAATTTCACCATGGCGCTTGGTCGGCAACCATGATATGCCAACTAACCATCACCCATTGTCTATGTCAACCTCCCCTTGGTCAGGTTTGGTTAATTAGGTGAGAACACATTAATCAAATCCTGTCATCTACTTCCCTTTTCCTATTTGTCACTACCTTGGTCAGGATCGTGATAGTAGACGAGGTTTTGTGTTGGACACCACCAAACAACATTTAAAATGAAAGGAAATAGACAATACATGCAAATACCCAATCAAAGAAATGCATAAAATCCAGGTTATTTCAAGTCAACTCCTCATGGTTCCCACAAACCCAAGTTGTGGGTGCTTAGCTATTTATAGCTAGGGCAAGCTAACAAACAATGATTGAAATAAACATGGTTTTGAGATTACCCAAAAACAATGAAGAACAAAAATACTTTGATGTTGAAACCACAAGCTTGGTTTAATGGAATTTGAGTATAAGTGATTTCACATCCCTTAAAATGGGTCTTCAAAATTAAAATACTAAAATCTATGCTAAACCTTAGAAAAGTACTCAAAGAATATTCAAAGTGTTGTCAAAATCTGTAAATATCGAGCCTCTCTTTCAAAAACCATATAACTATTTATACTATTTACAAAAAAGACCCTAAAAATAAAATAGAAAATACAGCTGGCAACAAATAAGGCTCGCAGTTACGACTCGTAGGGTGACCTACGAGTTATAATTGGGTTTTCATAGTCAACACTTGCCATTTTGGACTTGATTGCTATGATCCATTGCTACGAGTCATGAACCCAAAGATTTTGATGTCGCATGATAAGTTTAATAGTAGGTCCAATTTGGTCTATAAGGAAGGTTCTCATAGTGTCTTCTCGTAATCCTTAGTTGCAATTCTTGGTCCAAATTTTGGCAACACTGTTTCTGGCTATGAGGCCCCCTCCTACGAGTTGTAGTGAGACATATGACTCATAGGTTAGCCTCGTATAGCTAACCTTCACTTTGTAAATTCTTAATCTTTGAATATTGTTTCTTGCTACGAGGTCACACTACGACACGTAGCTTGGGATACGACTCGTAGGGTGGCTCATATGTCCCGAACTTTATCAAAATCTAAAATTTTCTCCCAAAATCATGCCAACTGGTATTTTTTGCAATAGCAACACAAAAACATATAAAAAGCATAAAAAGTTGCATTAAGAACATGCAACATCCTATGTTTTAGGCATCAAATATGCTATAATTAGACAGCATATCAATGCACTCAACTTAGAACTATTGCTTGTCCTCAAGCAATGACTCGATCTAAATAGACAATAAGAAATACATAACAACTATCCTAATGGAATATACATCACTTAATTCTAACTAAGGTACCCAATTCTTATTTTCAAAACCTAATTGAATAGCTACCAAACAAACTAAGACATAATGATGCATCTGACAATCCAGCATATGCCAATTCATAATCACCGAACAATTCATAATCACTGAACAAGTCATATGCCAATAATGTCATGTAAATGCCCTCACATAAAAGAAGTCCTTCCATCTCACTCAAAATGCATTCAAAGTTCAGGGACTGTGCAAGCATCCTCACTCTCACAAATGAAATTCATGCATGATAACCAACACCGTAGGCTTGCCCATATACTCATACTCTGGACTGTTACCTAGTTGGATTAGGATCACTTTAGGACTTTATAGGCTTGTAACACAGGCTCATAGGGCTTTGGTATGACATTTTAGGCAAGTAGTGACTAAAAGCTATCCTTGAACCACAGTTTTCAACACTTTGACCTCAACAACTCAGCCATTTTCATTATGTCCTCCCTTATTCTTCATTTTCAAGCTTTTTCGGGTGCTTTCTTTTCCCTTTTTTAGTTGTGCCTCATTTTCGAACTCAATTTGCTATTCTTTTAAATTCAAGGCAACTTTTCTTTCTTTTTCTCTCACCCGACATATGATTTTCTGTTCTTTCTTTCTTTCTTTCCCTACTAGTCTCCTCATTTTCATTACTTTACCACAACATAGGCCATCCTCAACTTAGGCCTTTAGAATAAGATGAAGTATACAATATCCATTCTTTAAACCAGGGGCCACTTTTGGTAGCCACCCTCAACTTAGGCTTTTTGCCTCCATCAAGGTTAACATGTTGAAGGATATACCAGGGCCAATATCAAGGTATTTTGCTAAACAAAGCTAGCCTAGCTAGGTGTCAAGAAAGAACAGGTATATTTAAAGCTCAAACATTTGGAACAAGGGTTAAACCACTACATTTGATAGTTCATTTAGGCAAAAGTAGACTAACTTAAAGAACAATGTCCTAAGATCCTTTTCTAATCAACCACAACTTTAATCCAATCTTAGAGCAATAAGGGAAGTTCTGAATCAGTAACAATGCATGAATATGACAAAATAAGCTCACACACACATGGAATTGCATGCATAATCAAGATAGACTCATAGGTCATGCTTCAAGCATCAACCTACCTTGTCTTCATCAGAATAAACATTGCCAAATCAATCATATGTAAGATTACATTGGTAACCAACAATCCCAAAAATTTTGAGGGTACCTAATTTTTCAAAACATTATTAAAATCATTCAAGATTATGCATATGCCAAGAGTAATAATCCCTATATATCTACAAATTATCTATAACACCTAAACATGCCGGTTCAATAGAAAGTAAACTCATCTATAAGGAAAAAGAAACATGGCTAGAAAACCTTGAGATAAAAAATAGAAAAGTTGTGGACTAAAGGTTACTCAGATGTCACCCTAGTACATAACTTCCCACACCCTACCAAAAAGAAGATACTTTGTGTCACGCCCTAAATCCCATTAAGGCGGACCAACACCCATAGCCGATAAGGCTCGGGAGAACCAACCTATGCCCATGTATTTTCTATACACATAAGAAGGTGTTTCTATACTCAACATGTCTTTAAGGAGGTACATAGTAATAACAAACCAAAAGGAAACACATATGTCTAGACCGTTGGGCCATGTTGTATAAAGTATAAGACATGACCACACTTTAATTTACATAGTCTACAAAGGCTCTAGATAATGACAAGTATCTGATAAGGGTCAGGACAGGCCCTGCCTCGACTAACTGTACAATACAAAAATATAAGCTTTAGACATGCAAAGCCCTGAAGCAAGTTGGAGCTTGGTAACCATAACTGGATATCCTATACTCCTACTGGCAAGGTCCACTAGTAGCTGTACCTGCAACATGAAATGCAGGTCCCCCGTAAGGGACGTTAGTACGAGATAATATACTGAATATATAAGGCAGGAAATACTGTATATAAAATAATAACTCAAATGAAACTATGCACTAATGTATGATAAGAGACCACCTTTAGTTATATTATGGGCTCATATACTTTATGTTCTTTATATCACTTTACTTTTAATATGAAATCTGTGCACAATATATACTGTAAAAGACCAACTGATCAGTGGTAAACTACATCGGGATCGACCCTGGCTAGGCTCTTTCTTAGCCCCTTAGGCTGCCCCTCATGATAGGATCGACACTGGCTAGGTGATTCTTTCACCCCTCGGGCTGTCACCTGTCTATAAGCAATATACATTACCTTTTAATTACTTTTGAGATAGTTCTTATGGTGGTCACAATATTGCAGTTGTAGAACTGTGTAGGCAGGATGTGACATGTAGATAACTAGACAAGATAATATGATAATGAAAAGAGTATGTCACACAACTAATGGAATGCGTATGAGATAAAATAATTTATGGACTTTATTTTGCAACAAGAACCCCTGTAACTTGGCATCAACGTATGTATGTAGATATGCAGGTGACTATGTACAAAAGCATATGAATATGTGAAAGAGTAAAGACACAGTTAATAGTGATGTCAAAGTTGGTAAGTGCCTTTATGTGCCAAGGAAGACTCTAGATTTCATGCCAAGTACTACAAAAGGAAGTAGCCTTACATACCTCGCTGTATGACCTTGCTATTACCTTGAGATAACCTTCCCTTCCTCAAATTATTTAGCTACAATATAGTAAGTAATAAAACTAGCATTAGCAGCCAATAAATGCATCTTGGTAGCCCAATCTTATGCATAAACAACACACAGGCAGCAAGTGTGTAGTTATAACTCGAGCGTATTCTTTCAACGTTTTCGCCTCTAATCGTATTTTCTAATACACAATCTCATATATAGATCATATATAGCCTGTTGCATACCAAAACAGCCTTATAATAACATCCAAAATAGAACATATAATAATTTTACACAATATATAAATGGACAGCATAACATTATACCTTTTCGCTACATTTCGACGTCGACAATTTCAAACCTATCCCAACATGAACCAAATTTCCCTCAACACATCTCTATATAAGATCAGACTTTAAACAGTCTCAGGACAGTACCAAATAAGTAATGAAGGACATGAAGCAATAGCCTTCCATCCATCAGCCCATAAGTTCTAATCAAGAACACAATTGCGACATCATAAAAGAACTCACTTCTATGGATTGTAAAAGCAGTGAAACAGCCTGGTTATACTACTACTAACCTAACTTTTGCTACATACATAAGTCTTACCTCATAATACAGCCAACCAAGAAGAGAAAACCTTCTAATTGACAAGTAAATTACTAACCCAACCTTTGCTACATACATAAGTCTTACCTTATAATACAGCCAACCAAGAAGAGAAAAACCTTCTAATTGACAAGTAAAAATACACAAAAATGTTTTAACATATGTTGTCCAATAATTTCAGCATCAACACAACCAACATAATCTCTTGTTTGTCATGAGAAAAGCATACTAAACACATACTTAAACTTTCTTACCTTAGCCTTCAAGATTAAGGTCTCCTTTAAGAACCCTGGTGGGTTGTTTTGGCTGCCCTTTGATGTAAAGAAAGGAGAGAAAATAGTTTCTTAGAATGTTGAAAATGGTTCCAAAGTTAAATGGATTATGTTGCTGCTTTTAAAGCCCTTTTAAAGGGTCACTTATGCTGCCTTTGACTTGTATTTTTTATGAAATATTATCAGCTATTAGAGAACTAGTGATGCAGTAGCTTATTACTTAAACATGGGTCGAAATGGGCCTCCAACTTGATGGACCTTGGGCTGCCTATTTCTAAATTCCTCTTCGCTTTCTTTGGGCCCAATTAGTCAATTAAATTGTGATGTAGTTGGGCCCTTTTTATTCTTCATATTGGGCTGTGAGTATAGCTCATTTATAGTCATAAAACATGGGCCAAAGATACACCCTTAACACAAACTTTATTCGTAATTAGTATTGGATAAATTCGACGTCGAGCCTTGTCTTTGTTTAACTAGCAAGCTTAAGCTAAGCAAGTAGCTGACTCACCTGCTAGCTTCCTAAGTCCTACAAGTACCTCAATTCTCTCACTTTATTTAAGGTCGTAATCTCCTCAATTTGACACAAAACATGTCTACACTCGACCCTCTCAAGCATTAGATAAATATATCACCCTTTAACGTGAGATTCAAGCACTTTTAAAAATTATCATTAATTTGAAAGTCCTTATCATATTTCAAGTGCATAGTACTCATACATGTAATGTGTAGGGTGTTACATCCTTCCCCCCTTAGGAACATTCATCCTCGAATATAGCACAATTAGGTAGCTTAACTAAGTTCAAACCTTACTTACATAAACTTTTGATAATACATTAAGTATTCAATCATACATACCCATTAGTGTCCCAAGTCTGCATGTTGGACTTCCTCTTTAGCTTCAAATAATTAAGGGTATCTTGCTTTCATCATTTCCTCAGCCTCCCATGTTATCTCTTCGGCCTGCTGGTTTCTCCAATGTATTTTTACTGAAATTATTTCTTTATTTCTTAGCTTTTTAACTTGACGATCTAGAATATCAATAGGTACCTTTTCATACGTAAGATCTTCTGTAACCTGTACATCCTTAAGAGGAGTGATACAGGATGGGTCACCTATGCATTTTCGAAACATTGAGGCATGAAAAACTGGATGAACCATTGAAAGCTCTTGGGGTAGCTCTAGTTCATATGCAACCTGCCCGAATCTCTTAATAATCTGATATGGTCCTATGTAACACGGGGTAAGTTTCCCTTTCTTACTAAATCTCATAATCCCTTTCATTGGAGATAACTTTAAGAATACCCAATCCCCTACCGAGAATTCCAGTCCTCTTCTTCTAACATCCGCATATGATTTGTGATGGCTTTGGGCTGTTTCCAGCTGCTGCTTTATTACCTTAACTTTTTCCATGGCTTGTGTACCAAATCTGGCCCAAGCAAGGTGGTTTCACCCATCTCAAACCATCCAATCGGCGACCTACATTTCTTTCCATACAAAGCTTCATAAGGTGCCATCTTGATATTAGAGTGGTAGCTATTATTATAGGCAAATTCAATAAGTGGCAAGTGGTCCACCCAACTGCCTTTAAAGTCCAATGCATAGGCTCACAACATATCTTCAAGTGTCTGAATGGTGCGTTCTGCCTGACCATCAGTTTGAGGGTGGAACGCTGTACTCAAATTCACTTGTGTCCCTAAGCTCCTTTGGAAGGACTTCCAAAATTTTTGCAGTGAATTGAGCTCTTTGGTAAGATATAATAGAGATTAGAACTCCATATAGCCTAACTATCTCTTTGAGGTATAGCTTGGCATACTCTTCAAGCCATAATTTTTATTTTGCAAGGTCCTTTTTCATGCCTCCCCACTAAAACATTCCTCTCAGGTCATGGTACATCTTAGTTGTTCCTCGATGGATGGAATATCTAGAATGATATTTCTCTTAATCCATTAATATCAGGTACACATAATCTATTTTGGCAATATAGTACTCTATTTTGCGCAAGGTCAAAGCCCTTTATCGTACCCTGACTTACCTTGTCATTAAGCTATTAGAACAGGATCCTCGAAATATTTTTCTTTAACCTCCATTACGAATGAAGATGTTGCTGTATTATGTACAATAACCCCTTTGTTTGGTGTTTTAAGAAGGTGAACCCCCAAACTAGCTAGTTGTCGTAGATCTTTAGCCATTACCACGGCCTGGTCACTAGTATTCATGATTGCTTTATGACTCAGGGCATCGGCTACCACATTTGCCTTCCTCGGATGGTATAGTATATCAACATTATAATCTTTTATTAGCTCTAACCATCTCCGCTGCCTTAAGATTAGGTCTTTCTGATTAAAAATATACTGCAAACTCTTATGGTTAGTATAGATGTCAACGTGAACCCCATACAAATAGTGGCGCCATATTTTCAGAGCAAACACAACTGCTGCTAGC
>DF358108.1:14562-26729 GCA_000787875.1 Solanum virginianum | reverse complement strand
CCATCTCCATTGTCTTCCCCGTCAGATTGGGAGGAATTAATAACTACCATCAGGGTCTGTACAACTTGGGCTCTAGTCTGCGATACATTTACCTCGGGGTCCATCTGAACTCTATAGACCTTTTCAGATCCCTCTGATTGTTCAGTATAAGAGGCCTCATCTATCAACTTCCTGCGGAAGGCCTGAATAGCATTTTTATCCTTAGGAGGCATTGTACCTGAAAATCACACCCCATACCATAAATGAGTATCATTATTTCTAAACAACTAGGAATTACACAGAAAAAGAAACAAGAAGTAACAAAAACCAAGAAAAGAAAACATATAAAAAGTTCACCGAACTAGCTGCAGATTTGTAGGTACGAGGCATAGGTACGACTTGTAGGGTAACCTACGAGTCGTAGTCTGGGCTCGTAGCAGATAACAAATACTTTTAAAGCATAAGACAGGTCTTATAAGTCCCTCACTATGGTTTATAGTGGACACTACGACCCATATGTGGGTCTCATATGAAGAATGGTAAGGAACCATAGGTTACTGTTGTTCCCTACAAAGGGCCACTATGACTCGTAGGACATCTTACGAGTCATAAGAAGGCCTCGTAGCAAAACACAACATGCACCTGTAGTGCCTATACCTTCACCACACAAACCACCAACAAGGGTACAAGATAAAAAAGAATGATGGGGTGGCCTCTTTTCCATGTTCTGACTTTCTTGTGGGAGCTTAGTCATCGGTTTTACCACCAGAATGCCCTTTTCTAGGTTTTCCCCTCTCTACCTAGGACGCATTTACTGGCTAAGCTCATAGGCTAGAAACATCATTCAAACATTATTTGAAGCAATTCTCAATCAATTCAACAGGTATGACAAGTATAACCCTAGTCAAGAACATTCAAACCACAATTACCCCACAAATTTTATCAAGAATTAGACAAACAACCAACAACTTCCCTAAATCATTCAAGAAATACCCAAGAATAATCTATCTCCAAACTCACAACAATCACACAAACACACTATTATGGGAGTTCCAAGGAAACCAAAGCAAATCCATATAAAGGGTATCTCAAATGATCATTCTCAACCCAAACACATACTAATAACCAAATTTCAACCCGGACATGAACTCAAAAATTGATCAACCAACATCGTATACCCATTTCATAACATAATCAACATTAGATATGGAAAGATTTCAACCATCACAATAATCTAACAAGAGTACTTTCATAATCTTAGAACAATAATAGGGAATTTTAATCAACAAGCCCTAGTTCTCACATTTAGACAATAATTCTCTCATGGGAACTTTCAACATGACATCCCAACACACAATCATTCAACAATATTAAGAGGATCATAAAAATTATGTGCCATATTAGAAGATTACAAGCAAATAGATGCACTGAGAGAGAAAAGGGGATACTGAACCCTAGTTGATTGGCTTGCCGGAATTCTTATCAAAAAGTGACATAGGTTGATGGAAAAGTGATCCGAATAGTAAAAAATGGTTGTAGGAAAACTTTGGTAAGAAGGAACAGTTTAAAAATATGGAAATTAGAGGTCAAATTCATTTTGACCCCTAATATACTCTTACAGGGTTGATTTTCAAAATCCTGTATTTCGGGGCTATGAAACCCCGAGTATGAGTTGTAGGGCTTCCTACAACTCACAGGCCTTGGTCTCGTAGCAGACCCAATACTTAGAAAAGTTTAGAAAACATACTAGGGCACTACAAATCCTACTTACGACTCATAGGAGACCCTACGAATTGTAAGATTGACTCGTAGTGCATATGCCAATTTCAATCAAACATTATTTCCCTCTTCGAGGCATGACTATGAGTCATAGTGTGTACTATAGCTCATAGGCCTGGTCGTAGAGGCTGCTTCGTATGCCATTCTTTATACTTTCAGCACTTGATTCATACCTGGAAACTAAAACTCAAAACGTACCAATCTTCAACACAACACAACTGATCCAATATTGTAAAATCAAAACCAAAAATCTATCCACTACCTAACAATTCAAACAACCAAAATAAACATAGAAACAAGCCAAAAACATCAAAGATACTTGGGTTGCCTCCCAAGTAGCACCTTGGTTAACGTCGTGGTTCGACTTAGTCATCATCCATAATAAAAATTCCTCAATGGCCTACACTTCACTCTTGAACTCGTCTGGGTGCTTTATTGTTTGGCGGATGTCAAAGACAACCTCTGCATCATTGACCTTGAACCAAAGTTGACTAGAATCCCTATCCACCAAGGCTTTCCTGATGGCTATAAATGGTCTTCCTATTGTAATGGGCACCTCAAAATCAACCTCACAATCAAGGATCAGGAAATCAGAGAGAAGGATAAATTTATCAACCTTAACAAACATATCAAAAAGTATTCCTTCTGGCTTTTTGATAGTTCTATCCACCACGAGTAACCGCATTCTTGTGGGAGTAGGAGTACCAAAACCAAGATTTTTGAAAATGGCAAGAGGCATCAAATTAATGACTGCTTCTAAGTCACAAAATACCTTTGCGAATTCTACAACACCAATGGTGCAGGGAATAGTGAATGCACTGGGATCCTCCCTCTTTTGGACTAGGCATTTGCTCATAATGACACTATATTATTGAAGCTCTTCTGAAAGCTCTTGGCTCAAAGTGCACTTCTTCGTTACTAAATCCTTCATATACTTAGCATACCCGGGCATCTTCTCTAATGCTTCGAGAAGGAGGATGTTAATAGACAATTACTTCAACATAGAATGGAAGTGTTTGAATTTATCATCCTTCTCCTTTTTCTTGAGTCTTTGGGGAAAAGGCAGAGGAGGTTTTTGGATCATCTTTACTCTTTTTTGCCCATTAACTTCTTCACTTCACATTTCTTTTCTCTTCAAACCTTCTTCACCAACATCAACCTTGTCATCAATACCCTTTTCACACGCTTTATCATCAACCATCTTCATTAGGGGATCTGTGGTGCTTTTCCCACTTTTTGTCATGACTTCCATGCAATGTCTATTATTCTTTGGATTTTAAACCATGTTACTTGGCAAAGTGTCCTTTTGGCATTAGTTTAATTGAGAAGAAATTTGGCCAAATTGTTGCTCTAATTGTTTAATGGCAACCGAGTAAGACTCTATCTTTTGGTTTATGCTTGAAATATCCAATTTTATCACTTTCAAGGTCTCATCTTGATGGTCAGCCCTCTTCAACAACTTGTCTAACATTTCCTCAATCCGAGAAGTGTTAGACTCGGCATCATGGTTGTGAGGAGGTACATAGGGACCATTTCTATAACCATTTTTTGTCCCCATTTGGCCTCTATTACTCTTTCTTGTTCATAATAACTGCTATGTTTATCTCTATATGCTCCCTCGTGATTGTAGTTACAACCTTGATTCATGGAACCTTGCCTCCAATAGTCCGAGTTGGACCCTTGGGCATTGTTTCAAAAACCCACTACTTGATTACTCACTAAGCAAACATCTTCCTCAACAAAGGGTTTTTCATACATGGGTGCCTTTAGAGATTGGTGAGTCACAATATGAACACTTTATTGGTTTTGTTTCAACACCAAGTCCATACTTGTGCGAATTTGAGCAAGTATTTGCATAATCTCCTCATTTACCTTGGCTTGCTCATTGTTGGTATTCACCGCACAAGAAGTTTTAGTAGCACCTCTCTATGTTTGCCCCCATACTCTATTTGTTTTAACCACTTGCTCCATTCTCTAAGCAATTCATGTAAAAGATTGATCAAGAAATATGCCTCCCATATTTGTATCGGCACAAGCTTGATATTCTCTTCTAGAGCCTGATAAAAGATTTCCACTAAGGCATCATCAACAATTTTGTGATCCAGAGCCATCCTCAAGCACTTGGTGAACCTTTCCCATGTTGTACTGATCGAATCACCTGGCAATTGCTCAAAGTTGTTGATTTGATCTTTGAGTTTAAGCTTTTTGGACCTCAGAAAATACCTCTCTAAAAAGGCTCTTTGTAGCTGGCCCAACTAGTGATCAAACTTTATGAAAGCTCGGATAACCAAATTGTTACATTTCCAGTCAGAGATAGAGGGAACACTCCCAAACCAATCATATTGATTGAAAGATTTTGTGTACCCATCACACTCTTGCAAACAAACGCGACATTATGGAGATGACTATGTGGATCCTCCAAAGGTAGCCCCGTAAAGAAACCATGATTTTGAACCATTTGTAGGAGACCACTAAACACGGTGAATTTAGTGTCGGCCGATAGAGGTAGGAAAACTATTGCTCCCATGACATCCATACCCATAGGGTTCAACCTATATTTGTTCCAACCATATGCATTTTCATTGAAAACACTATGGTGTGGCCTATTGTCCCTTTGTGGTGGGTTTTCCTATATTGGTTCCAACCATATGCATTTTCATTAAAAACCCTATGGTGTGGACTATTGTCCCTTTGTGGTGGGTTTTCATCCCTATCCATATCTTCCTCATGTTGACCGATGACTTCTTCAATAGCGATATCCTCATTCTCTTGGGCTATTATTCTTGTGATTCGGTAGATCTCCAAATTAATTGGAACTAAGGGATTGTTGTAGCTCCTTGTGTTGGGCATACAAGCCTAGTATACCCTACAAACAAAAATAAATAACAAAAATAAAAACAAAAGTAAAATACAAGAGAATCTAGAAATTAATACTCAAACTAACTACTAGTGAAATCAAGTAAAAAACCTAGTCGTATTCCCCGGCAACAGTGCCATAATTTTTGATGTTCACACTCCAACAGTAAGAAGATCACTATTAAGTATAAACCTAACCAGAGGTTAGGATCAAATCCACAGAGAATATGGGGTTGACTATGTTGATTCACTAACAATCCTTTCAAGCATCAATCGGCTATATTCTCTAAAATGTAGGGGGGTTTGTAATTTCAAAGTGAAGAATAAAGAAAAATATTATACTACTAATGCAAGAAGACAATCAATTTGAGGGACAACTTGGGAATTGTTTTCCCTATGATTCGTTCACTCAAATACCCCAGATAACATAACCCTAATTGAGACGTCGCATGTGAGATGGTAACTTAGGTTCTTCCAGCCCTCTTGTGATGGTGAAGGTCGAATTTCACCATTGCGCTTGGTCGATAACCATGGTGTGCCAAACAATCGTTACCTCTGGGTCAGGTTTAGTTGATTAGATGAGAACACATCAATCGAATTCTGTCATCTACTTTCTTTTTCCTATTCATCACTACCTTAGTTGAGATCATGATAGTAGGTGGTGTTTGGTGTTGGCCACCACCAAAAAACATTTAGAATGAAAGAAAAAAGACAATATATGTAAATACTCAATCAAAGAAATGCACAAAATCCAGGTTATTTTAAGTCAACTCCTCATGGTTCCCAGAACCCCAAGTTATGGGTGCTTATCTACTCATGGCAAGGGTAAACTCACAAACAATGATTTAAATAAACATGGTTTAGAGATTACCCAAAAACAATGAAGAACAAAACCTCCTTGATGTTGAAAGCACAAGCTTAGATTAATGGATTTTGAGTACAAGTGATTTCAAATCCCCCAAAATGGGTCTTCAAAATTAAAGTACTAAAATCTACACTACACCCTAGAAAAGCTCTCAAAGAATATTCAAAGTGTTGTCAAAATTGGTAAAGTGTCGAGTCTCTCCTTCAAAAACCTTAACATTAACTATTTATACTATTTACAAAAAGATTCTAAAAATAAAATAAAAAATACAGCTCGCAGTAGGTACAGTTCACAGTTGTGACTCGTAGGGTGTCCTACGAGTTGTAATCGAGCTTTCATAGTAAGCACTTGCCATTTTGAACTTGACTGCTATGATCCATTGCCACGAGTCATGCTCAGAGCTATGAGTCCTAGTGTCTTCTCGTAGTCCATAGTTGTAGTTCTTGGTCCAAATTTTAGCATCATTGTTTCTGGCTACGAGGCCCTCTCCTACGAGTCGTAGTGAGACTACGACTCATAAGTTTGCTTCATATAGCTGACCTTCACTTTGAAATTTCCTGATTTATGAACATTGTTTCTTACTATGAGGGCACACTACGACTCGTAGGGTGGCTCATATGTCCTCAACTTTATCAAAATTTGCAATTTTCTCCCAAAATCTTACCAATATATGTTTTCTGCCATAACAACACAAAAATACATAAAACCATAAAAATTCGCATTAAGAACATGCAAAATCCTATGTTTTAGGCATCAAATATGCTGTAATTTGATAGCACATCACTCAACCATCAACTTATCTCGAGAGACTCAACTCAACCATCAACTTGACTTAGGAGACTCAACTCAGGAAGATAAGAAACTCAATCAAAATGTCAAAAGTCTAAAATAAAAAATAAGGTTTAGACTGAGACAAATCATATTTAATCCAATCTAATCATATAAAGTATTATCATGTCCTATTGGGAGTTTCTCTAACTGATAACCATCACCTATAAACCAGTGATGATAAAATGAAGTGATGTCACTGTCACATCCGTTTAATAACTTGCTAGGGTAAAAGACATCCCATCAGTAGATCCACGATCAATAACATCAGGTCTTCTTTTTGGGACAATAGGGAAATATTTGATTTTATAATTCAATCTTGTCCTACAGTGGCTACGTAGTTATTGAGTTTGAGTTGGACTTATCCTTACTCAATTAGGTGCTCAATACTCTTCCCAAGACTCAAAATATTCAAAATACATCAATGCCTTTGGTTAACTCATTCAATTAGTCTTATTGGACATTTGTCAAACTCAATTCATCACATCCACCATCAATTCTATTGTTAGGAACATTCTTTTAGAGTTAGTTCATGACTCATCAAGACTCTCTGCCACCCATAATTCAAACTCAAGATATTTATGTGCAAAAATAAAGTTAAAATATTTATACATTTTGTAGACTCTTTGGCTGAACTCATACTTATATATACCTATTTAAGTGCAATATATATGAAATACAAGAATTCATTCTAGGGTTTATGTAGAAAAGTAAAAAAAATATCTATTACAAGTGTTTAATTCATAAAAATTATTATCAATGCAAGATTATGTAGGAATACACTAGAATTTAGGAAAAGCTTTCAAGAAACATTCATTGAAGTCTCAATTCATCCACAATTCAATCCATTCTATACATGGGGCACATGGAAGAATAAAATCTATGCTTTAGTTAGCCTTATATACCTAGAAGATCAGAAGTTTTTGAAGAAACCCTTGGCTTGGAATCTTATAGCTTGAACTTACGAGATCCTTCTATGAAGTTCTTGACGTTTGAAAAGGAATCTTGATTCAAAACCCTAAGTTCTTGCAGAGAATCTTGAGCTTGGAGCCTTTAAATACTATGAATTTGGATAAATTTTTTCTTAAAGATTTTAATCTTTGGGAGAAGAAAAATTGGAAATCTTGGAAGTCATAATACATATAATGATGTTATTAGATTATAATATGTACTTTAGGAAGTTATTTAAAGATAAAAGGTCAAAAATAACTATTCAGGGAAGTCAAATAATTTTCAAAATTGAAAAAAATGACATTTTGATAAGTTTCGGTGGTCATAATGATGGTCTAGGGGCCCCATTGTTGAACTATTTAGTGATACACAAAATAGGGGCCTTTGCATTGCCCTTCTGTACTATTTTAAAATGTTTTCAAGATAATTTGGTAGGCTAAATCAGCGGATTGTTGAATCATTTGGCGATTTCCCGAAATTTCTAGATTCAACATATTTCAGTAAAATGGTCACAATATTTTACTCTAAACTCTGATTAAGGTGAAATTGGATGTGTTGAAAAGCTAATTAAAAGATATTTAATTTGATATATTCTGGATCACCTAACTCGTTATGTGATGAGAGATATGGTGAAACTTACCTGATTAAAATGTTTTGAACTTGCCTTGACCTGGGGTGTCCCTTATGACCTCAAACCATATCCAACAAACTTCAATTACTTAACAAAAGACTTTAACATAAATTCATAACTTTAGAGTTATTAAATCACCTAATTTTATATAATTTCAAATCAAAACATAATCAATACGAAATGTTTCAACTCAACTTTGTGCTAAGGGATTTTTGTGACCTCAATTCATCTCAAATTTGTTATCCCACTATAGAATTTACATTAATACCTATATTCAAGGTTAAAATCACTTGGTATGATCCCATATGCATAAGACAGAAGTTTGGATCTTAGCTTAAGAATTTTCAAGGTGTTACAAAGACATAAATCCAACTAAAGCCATCATAAAACTAGTTGTCACATGGTACAAGCCTCTAATACATCCTAAAAGGAAAGAAACTATACACTCTCAAATAGAACAAAACTACTAAAAGGAAATAAGAAAACAAGTTTCATTAATAAAAAGGAAGAAGATAAGTTATTTAGAAAGAAAAAGTAAAAAAGATGGTCCTTTTAATTTATGGATGGAAAAAGTGAGCTTCTAAAATACTATGGGTCCTATGAAGAAGAAGATGTTAACAAAAACAAATTCTAGTTTTAATTTATTTCTAGAGTCAGAAATAAAAAGGGTGTCTTAGAGTAACTTGTAAAGTTTTTGTCATGTCCTGATCACAGATTCAAGCCTTGAAAAAGGCCTCTGGTAGAAATACAAGGTACTGCACATAGCAGAAGATCGTACTTGCTCTTTAGTCTGATGTAGTTTCTTAGTATAAGTTTTTTAAAAATATTTTTAGTCACATATTTTAAGATCCAATAGTACTATCATGGTGTTTATCGTTAAATATTTTTCCCATTATTTTTATTTAGCAGACAATGTTCTATAAAAATTTTATGGATTAACATTTGACAAACTTAAATGGCCAAAAATTGTTAAGCGCATACTTTAATAACAATTTAAAACCCACCATCAATTATAAAGGATTATTTATTCACTTTCACTCCAACTTCATGCACTATCTCACAAAAATTGTTTGTTCATCTTTTACCCAACTCCTTACCATAAAAAATTTAAAACTTTGATACCCCATTACTTTATTCTTAGATGTACCTATTTTTCAAGCCTCATTCCTATGTGTGGTAAGTGGATTAGGGTCATAAGAGACCTCCAGTACTTCGCCGAGTTCAAAACGTTTCTTATGAATTGAGTTTCTCGTGTTAGATTATACATGGTCAACTTTAAATTATCACACAAATAATTAGGTGTCCTATGACCTTTCAAATGGAAGTTCTTTGAATTATCTTTCCAACGCCATTGATTTACCTCATTTGGAGTTCGAAGTAAAAAATTATGACCATTTTACTACAGACCGCCAGAGCAGAGGTGAGTTATGAACTAACCTATGGACAATGGTTTGATTGATGACCCATACTATTAACTTGTGGAAAAACTTCAAAAAGTCTATTTTTGAGTCCCAAACTTGACGGAACAATTACGTGTCGTAGATGAATCTATGGGCCATAGTTCAGGCTTGTGTAATCAATTTAGAGATCCCAAAATTTGCCCAAGGGTTTATGAGTTGGTTCCTACAAGCCGTACAAGTTTCTATGGACGATAAGTTAGCCCGTGGATGATTTGAAAATATTTTTTAAAAAGGTCATTTTGGGTTTTTACTAGCCTTTCAAAGCTTAACTTGACTCTTTTATACCTAAACAAGTCCCTAAACATAACTATTTAACTTTTTCATGCAAAATACATTCTCCAACTTAGTGTAAGGTTTCAACAGGAGAAAAAGGCTAGGGTTTCAACAAAATCTTGTGAATTCTCCCAAGTCGTTTCAAGATTCAAAACTTTCAGTTACGTAAGACTAACTAGAACATGGATTATATTCTTCCATGTGCCCCATAACCCAAATTGATGGAGTTGTGAATGAACTGAGTCTTCCATGAATGTTTCTTGAAGGTTTTTATTAAATCCTAATGTATTTCTAATTGTATGAATTACTGTTTTTATGAATTAAATACTTGAAATAGATGATTTTCTACATGAACCCTAGATTGAATTCTTGTTATTTATACATATTGCCCTTAAATAGGTATGCATGAGTATAATTTGAGCCTAAAGAGTCGATAGAATTCCTAAATGCTTTAATTGTAATTTTGTCTCCTGAACACTATAAGTTTGAATGATGCACAATAGAGAGCTTTTATGAGTCATGAACTAATCCTAAAGGAATGTTCCTAACAAAAGAGTTGATAGTTAATGTGATGAATTGAGTTGACAAATTTTCAATGAAACTGGCTGAATAAGTTAACCATAGGGTTGATGTCTTATGAGCTTGTTAATTCTTGGGAGGAGTATTGAGCACTAAATTGAGTAAGAGTAAGTCTAACTCACATTCAATAACTATGTTATCAACGTAGGAGAGGTTTGAACTATAAAATCAGATGTTTTCCTATTATCCCAAAAAAAGGACCTTGATGTTATTGATTAGGGATCCACTGATGGGATGTCCTATACCCAGGCAAGGTATTGGATGAATATGACAACAACATTGTTTCGTTGTATTATTACCAGCTCATAGGTGATAGGTGTTAGTTAATGAATCTCCCATATAGGTTTTGATAGTACTCTGAATGGATTAAATTATATGGTATATGAGTATTCATTATCTAAACCACATTCTTACTTTAGACTCTTGACTTGCTGATTGAGTTTCCTACTTCATGAGTTTAGCTATTTGAGTTGATGTTATTCTTCCTTTACATATTTCTTTTTGACATTTGAAATACTCATATTTTCCATGAACTAACATTATTTGAGCCTACATCTTTTCATAATGCAGAGACAGGTACTAGCGGCCATCAACAAGTGCCCCATTAAGGACCCATTATTTTCTGCTGATTGGTGACTCTTTCCCTGCTTTCGAAGGATGTTATGTTTTTTCTTCTAGCTTTGAGTTTAGCCTTTTTGTTTTATTTTGAGGTAGCCATGGACCAGTCATTGGAACTATTTGGTTAGTTAATTTAGAGGCTTCATAGATTAAACTATTGAATTATTGATTGGATTATATTTTTGGCTAGTTTCTTTCATATACTAGTCTTACTCAGTTGATTCTTAGATTGTTTGGCCCTTGGCCTTTGATAATCGAATTATTATTGTCTTTCATTAAGTACTCTTAATCATTGATATCTTTCACTGTTAGACTATGATTGAATGAATGTGATAAAGCTGAGTGTTTCGCTTGGGGGCTAGCAATAGTCTCTGAGTGTCGGCCCACCCTCTAGGGGTATGAAAAACTTGGTGTTAGAGCATAGAGTTCAAGTGTCCTAGGGATTCTATGAAGCTATGTCTAGTAGAGTCTTGTCTATGGGTGTGTTTTGCACCACACTTTTTAAGTAGGAGGCTACAGGATATTAATAATTGTTACACTTTCTTGTATTCTAAGTTCATGCAATAGAGTTTAACTTTATTAAAGTATCTATCTAACTCATGCGTTATGCATTTGCACATTACGCCTCCTAACCATACCATCACCCAAAAATATGTTTCAATTTGCAATACTGAGAATCCCCCACTAGTGGTGCCTCCTCAGATGGAGACAAGAGGCTGAGGTCGATGTGCTAGAGTCACTGGGGCTCCTCGAGCATGTCACCACCCAAGCCTAAGGCCTAGACGTGACATGACAAATGGGAATCCGGTGGGATCCCCAAACAAGCCTCTTAAGCATGCATAGCACATCCTTGGTTTTTAGCGGAATCATAGAAAAAGAATAAGCACATAACACATAATATCTAAAGGAAGCAGGGCTTGGACTCAAGCTAAGGAGATGATATAGGGAAGAGGATTTGCATGAAGCGCATAGAAAATAAGTCTAAGGGATGGGAAAGTAAGACTCATTCTATGGGCGTATTTAGGGACTTGGGACTTCCATCACATCCATTTACATACAACAAACATAGAAAAGAGAAAGGACTAAGGGGAATCTTCACAATAAATTAAGATAATAAGAGTCAAGCTTGATACATAAACTTTCATATCCAACAACACCTCTAACATGAGCGGCACAGGGGCTAAGAAATCTCCCAGGCTCACCCTCAAAAGATAAAAAGTATAAAATAGGCAAGTCTTAACAAAAGTAGAATATAAAGTAGATGTTGTTCCCGAAATAGAGGACTCACCAATAGTAATCTTGAATGGATACCGAATAGACACATAGAGGAAGAGGATAAATAGGAGCT